>JAXGGA010009239.1:0-52405 GCA_038373865.1 Uloborus plumipes | reverse complement strand
AGGAGTATTGCTGGTGTTTTTTTAGCGTCTTATCTCTTCAGAGTTATCATTATTCCAAGCAGTTTTGATATCTTTCTAGCCAGGTGCACGTCTCCTAAGATCATATAGGGTCCAAAATTACTTAACCATGTTCTGTTTTCATTGGAAACACTTGATTTAATGCCATACCGGAGAGTTAGGAGTACTTGTTTGTGACCAGTTTCAAGTTAAAAATAAAAAAAGAGCAGGTGCTATTTAAAACCGGGCTCTTTTGTGTTCTACATTTTCTTGTATTTCTTTTCCTAATTTATCTTTTTTAAAACTTGATTCTAAACTTACTTTGAACTTAGCTAGATGATCACTTAAATTTTTTCTCTTTTTTCTCTACTCATTTTATCCTATACTGCTTTGGATATACTAATGTTCATATTTTCCGTCATTTTAAATTTATCTCACCTAATATCTTGCCTTTTTGCAGCAGTTAGTGCCATTTGTATAGTTTATTTAAAGCATCTTAGTAAAAAGAAAAATGTGACTGATGTTACACATTTTAAGCAAGTTTTAAACATATTAATTCAACTACTTTTAAATATTTAAGTGAAGAATATTAAAGATATCATAATAAATGAAGAGAATATGGCTTGTTGTAATCTTGGGTTTAGTTTTGTTTAAGTAAAATAACTTTTATACTATTTTGTGACTGACGGAACATGAATGTGAGGACTAATTTATAAAAATTGTTTACAAAATAATTATAAAATTTTGAATCTTCTTTGTTGGCTTAATCTCTTCAATCATTTTTTGCGTTTGCAATAAACTAAATTTCAATAAAAAAAAAATGTAGACATAACAGTTAATTTCATAAGTAAAAAAACAGATGAACTCTTAATAGCTCTAATACAAGAAAACAAGTGCATAAAATGGTGTTGTCAAAACTTACAAGAAATGAGTTTATAGCCTTTTTAGCGTTATTTTATAAAAATTCAGTCTTTTTACATCATATGAAATCAAAAAACTATTGGTACATTGAAATTTTTGTTCGTGTGTGATGTCTCCGGTTTCGTGAAACTGCCCATAAGTTTTCTCCTAACCCAATGCCACTCCTTGGCTTCTTCTAGAGGAAGGGGGAGCATCTAAGTCTGCAGGGCGCACCTTTATCTAAGGTGCGCACTTAAATCTAGGTGAGCTTTTGGCCCAGAGTACAAAATCTAAGTATTTTTCCGGTATTTTGGACTGCACACCGGATGTGAGTCACACGGAACAAATTACAAAAATATTGAGGTATGTTTATTTAAATAACACAAACAGAAATATAGAAATATGCGAAAACTTCATTGGCTTGTGTCCAATAACAAGTTCTACTGGCGAGGGGCTGTTAAATTTCGTTCTTAAATTATTTTCTGACTTAGGCCTCGACATTCAAAATTTGCGCGGGCAGGGGTACGACAATGGCTCCAATATGCGTGGAAAACACAAGGTGTTGTAAAAGAAAATTTTGGAAATTAATAATCGCGCATTTTTCGTTCCTTGCTCAGCTCATAGCTTAAATCTGGTAGTAAATGATGCTGCAAATATTTCGCATGAAACTATAAATTTCTTCGACATAATTCAAGAAATTTATATTTTCTTTTCTTCATCCACAAAAAAATGGTCGATTATTTCCAAGCATTTACCGGAATTAAAACTAAAACCTTTAAGTGGTACGCGATGGTCAAGTACAATTGACGCAATCAAACCTTTGCGTTATCACCACGGCAAAATATTGGATGCTCTGCTGGAGATATTAGAGAATTCTGAGTGGGAACACATTACAACTCACAAAGCTTATTAACTTGCTCTACACATACAAAATTACAAATTCATTTGTTCCATTATCATTTGGTTTAACGTTTTAAACGATATTAATGCGTTAAGCAAAATGATGCTAAAACCGTGTATAAATACACAAATATGCTAGAACTTGTTAAAAAACTTGATTGCAAAATTCAAAAAATATCGCAAAAATGAGCAGTTTGAATCAGTTTTAGAGGAAGCTACGAAACTTGCTAGCGAGCTCAACATTGAAACTGATTTCTCACCAGTAAATTCACTTAGTGATAAAAGAAAACCCAAGCAATTTCAGTATGAGCAACACGATGAAGTTTTGCTCGACCCCAGACCCGGATTTAGGCCTGGGACAACGATTATTACCCTGCAACGATTGTTACGTTTAGTTCTCGTGACGACAACTACTCATTCACGAAAAGCGCGAGCAGACGAGAAAATTGTCGATTGCCTTTTTTTGAGCTACCACCAAAGCCACGAGTGAGAATTTTTCCTCCGTTCTCCTGTGAATCGATATCGAGAACAACCAACCGATCAAAAGATAGCTCCTACTTCGTGTTCTCACACAAACAGTCGCACGTGTGAACCTTCAATCGCTCGGCTGTCATCATGTCTGCTGCAAAAAACCATGCAAAAAACATCCGCGTTAAAAAAAGTCAAATCGCAATGTTGGTAGAAGAAATGGAGCAGAACTCCAATCTTAATTTAGGAAAAATTACGAATTCCTATACGAATGTCGACCGACAAAACGACTGGAAAAAACTTACTAACAAGTTGAATGCCGCTGGAGGCGCAGCCAAAGTAGTAAAGCTATGGCAAAAGGTAAGTCATGTCATGTTCTCTATGCATATTTTAAAATCTCAAGCAGTGCTGTAGTTGGGAAAGCACTGTTTATGGTATTATATGTATATTATTACAATATTTGATAAGTCCTGCTTTGCTATTGCATGCCTATCAATAATTAACGGCTGTTCAATAAAAATCTATGCATCAGTACTAGTGCAGCTGGAATAAAATAAAGAAAATGCTGTGGTTTCCTGTGTCCTTTTCAAATTTTGTACCATATGTGCGTAAGATAACCCTTAAACTTTGAACCTTGTTTTTGTACAAAATACCCAAATTGCACTCATATATACTTAAAAAATTGTGCTTTATATTTTGGGACAACTGGGCCAAAATTTGCCCAGTTGTCAGGAAAAACTGGCCGTTTTCCTGATGTTACTCAGCAAAATGATTTTTCACTTGTCTTTTGGACTTAACAAGAATGAGCATAAACTGTATTATTATTCAAGCTATGCAAATTTCTGCTGAAGTGTAAGAACTTCATTTCTGCTCAGTAATTTGCGGTTCGGAGATACTAGTGAAAATTCACCATAAAAAGGAAATTATGATCTATGTTGTTAAATTAATTAAATTTTTTAGGAATGATTCAATATTTCTAAAATAACTTTTACATTTCAGTGTTGGTCGGACCAGAAAAGCAATACGAAGATCAAATACTTAAATCTAAGGAAGGAGCGGTCAAAAACTGGCGGAGGGTCAGTGGCGGGCGAGAAAGAGCTGACTCCTCTCGAGGAGCGTATCCTAAATCTGGTGGGGTTTGATGCAGCAGAAAGATTACCAATCCCAGAAAGTGAACCTGTACCTGAGGTAATATTTAAAAATTATAAAAAAGAGCTTCTGCTGAAAAGTTAGGCTAGGTGAAAATGTCCGATGCACTTTTGAAACGCAAAAAAAGGGGAAAAAAAGCTCCGCCCCTGAATTACATGAAGATTTTTTTTTTTTTAAAGATAGAATTGAAAATATTGCGGAAATTTTTGATTGATACAACCTGAATGGGTTTCACTCCCTGCTCCGTATTCTAGGAATTGGTCTTTCAGTCACATGGTTCTGATTAGCGTAAAGGTGACTGGTTGGGGGTGAAATCAAGCGGGAACTTCTGGGCATTTGACAATGAGAAGCGGGGAATCCCGATTGCGGGAGTTTGCGGAGTTTGCAGACGAACACTCGACTTTGCTCTCCGTCACAACAGTATTGGTTTAGTGACAACAGTGAAGGTGAACACGCGCAGCTACTGCTTGGAGGGACGTGTTGATATTGAGCTGGCTAGATGCGTAATCAGTGGAGATTAGCATCGCCACTCCTCCACAACGACGGTCTCCTGTCAAGCAGTCTTTGCGGTACATTTCAAAACCTTTCAACCTCGGTCTATCAGTAGGTGACAAGAATGTCTCTTGCAGACAGAAAATGGCCGGTTGGTGATATTCAACAAGATCTTTGACGTCCGTGACATTACGCGAGTAACTCTGACAATTCCAAGAAAGAATGCTCAGGGCCATGAAGAGAAAAAAAGGGAAAAACGGCCAAAAGAAAGAAAAGCGGCTCATGAGGCAGGGACGTCCGTCCATCCCTCATCTTCGGATGGCGGCAGCTCTTGAAACTCTACATCATCGACATCCTCATGGGGGGAAACAACTTCCTTATGATAAGATTTAGTAAGAATTGTTTTCTTGCTAGGTAGCAAGAAGTCCTCTTTTTTAAAATTATAATAATTGGGAGGCCTCTGTTTAGAGGTAGCTCCGATTTTAGCACGTGCTTTTATGATTTTCTTTTTTTCAGTACATTTTTTCGAATTTTGTGCATTTGGTTTATTTGTAAGAAGAGATTCAACAGTCTTTACTTGTTCTGTTTGTGTTTTATTTTCATTTACTTTGTTCGGGGGAGATTTTGAACTACTGGATTTTTTATTCGGAGGTTTGTAAGTTTGGTCAGAATTAGTTTGTGTATGTGCCTCTGTTTGTGTGCTGGAACATTTGTAAACCTTTCTTACTGCAGCAGCATAAGATATTCCTGTTGTAGGTGTACGAGAATCAACAATTTTTCGTGCTTCAGGATAAGATATATTTTGAGTCGTTTTTATGATTTGGATTTCTTTCTCAAGAAGCCATTTAGAGCATTTTTTGGAGTAAGATGGATGATCTCCCTTGCAGTTTACACATTTGTGCTCTTTGGTACAGCCATCACTGTCATGGCCGGGTTCAGCACATTTGGCACATGTGTTAACTCCACGGCACACGGTCTTAGAATGCCCAAATCTTTGACACTTGAAACATCGAAGTGGATTTGGTATATAGGGCCGTACTGGGCAAGAGAGGTAGCCAGCTTTGACGCGTGGTGGGAGGTTAGGAGTCCTAAACGTTAAGATGACGTGTTTAGTAGGTAGTATTTCTCCATTGCGTCGGATGGTAATTCTTTTAACTCCACTCACTTGCTGGTCTTTCATCTCCTCTAAGATTTCTGTCTCTTGAGTGTAGAGGAGATCAGGCTCCGAAATGATTCCCCGAGAAAAGTTTAAGGTGGAATGTTCGGTAACAGTGACGAGATATGAGCCTATTTGCTTCATAGAAAACAAAGGTTTAATTTGGCTTTGATTTTTGATTTCAAGGAGAAGTTCGCCACTGCGTAATTTTTTTACTGATTCAAATTCTCCTATTTGATGTACTAGTGCTTTGTTGATTATGAATGGTGACACTTTGGTGAGATTTAGGTTTGGGTCAGATCGTTTAATAATAAAGAATTTTGCTGTACTGCTCGATATCAATTGTCGCTCCCCACAAGGGGGAGAAGGGTTTTTAATTTCAGAATCCACAATTGGACCGGAGAACTGGGGGGAAAAAGTGGGGTCGAGCCCCTGCGTAGCCCCCCTACACAGGGGTAAGGCTAGATACGACAGGGTTCGCCAGCTAGCCCTGAAGCCTCCCGTATGAGATACCGCTTTGCCCCGGTACCACGCAGCCATCGGCACGGTTGACACACCTTGGCTTGGGTTTTTGTTCCGAAATTTGGTAAGTGTGATGAGGGAAGGAAGGAGAAACAAATCCCTTCCCGCCGATATTCTGTTTGAGCAACTGGGGGTCACGACTCCGCCCAAGAGCTCGCCCCGAACTCACCACACCGCAAGCCCCCCCACCACGACAAGGTAAACGGACAACGAGGGGGACAAACTAGTGACGTAACTATTTGGTACCATTTTGTCTTCCTGAGTCGAGAAGTATTACTGTGGCGTTTCGCACAAAATTTCTTCCAGGTGCGTATTTTTATTCTTTGTCAAGTCTGTTACCAAGGTTTTTAGTATTAATTTTTACTTTTTGTTAACTTTTACCCCGAAATATTGTTTATTATACAACTCTAAGAAAATGCATATTATTATTCAATTTTTAAATTCGACAAACTAGCCATAATTTGACAGTTTGGGGAGAAATGTCAAGTCCGTTACTGGTCAAATCCGTTACCAAATGTCAAGTCTGTTACCATGCAGTTTTTGATCAATATTTTAATAATCACAAACATCGTTTTAAGCTTCAGGGACGTAAATAATTTCATATGAAGTTGGTTCTAGGCGCTATGATATAGTTTAAAAGTGAGATTTGATATTGATTTTGTATTGTAACGGGCGACAATTTTCCTTGCAACTTAACCCTTCACTGCACGATTTTTTATATTTTAATGAAAAAAATCATTTGTTACCTTTTAAATAGTCCTGAGTTCAGGAAAAATAAAGAAAAAAATTAATCTTAAAAATGTGCACCAAAAATGATGTTTTAATTGTTTGTTCTATGTATGGCACAAAGCACATAGCATATGCTTTGTATACCGATAAGTGTAATAATCTACAATGTTTTTGTGTCATAAGTGGTATAAACAAACTTTCCACTAAGTGTATTTAAACATTTTTGGAACAAAGGAAATAATGACTAAGCACACTTCTAACGGAAATGCGGACCCTTTTTTTAAAAAAGCAAGAACTGTAATACCTAGACTAGTGCAGCTAACTAGTACATAAAAATCACACTAAACTGTTATAGCAATGTTCCAGAAGGGGCACAAAGCTCAGTTTAAGTGCATTTAAAAATCATAGGAATATATGAGGGTTTATTTGGTTTGTGCCAGATCTGGCACACCGTGCAGTGAAGGGTTAAAGGTTTACAACAGCATTTGAATAGTTAATTAAGCATCAAAGTGTACAACCAATAACTCACACACCTAAAATATGTGACAAAACACCTGTTAGTGATTCTAAAAGAAAATAGCAAGTTAAAAAATTACTTAAAAATTCTGAAATGTAAGCATATGGTGAAAATGACCCTCAATACATGAGCTCAAAGATAACAATTTAATCAGTGAAAAGGCAGCAGAGATCATCAATACATCTTGTTCTGGTGTGGCGGCATCCATAAAGAATAGAATGTTACAAAATCAAGAAGTGGGCCTCATAAAAGCTGAATATGAAGAAGAAATTAGGCGCTTCGCTACCACTTTGCAGTTTTAATCTGCAAAAACGTATGAATATGTAAGGAGCTCGTTCAACTTGGCTCTGCCACATCAGTCTACACTACGGAGATGGTATAGTACCATCCACGGCGCTCCGGGTTTCTCAGCTGAAGCTTTTAATGCCATAAAAGCACTGGCCCAGGGAGTAAAAGAAAAGAATAAAGAAATTGTTTGCTCGTTTATGCTCGATGAGATGAGCATTAAAAAGTGGGTTGATGCCAAAAGCAACAAAGTCTATGGTTATGTAGATATTGGCAACGATGTACAGCGAGATGATCTTCCACTTGCATCGGAAACTCTTGTTTTCATGCTTGTAGCTGTAAATGGCTCATGGAAGATACCTGTGGCCTTTTTTTTTTTTTCATTAATGATCTTTCTGACGAAGAAGAGCCAACTTAGTGACACAAGCTCTGTTACGTATAACAGAAACAGGAATAAAAGTGGTTTCTTTAACATGTGATGGACCAAGTTGCCACTTCACCATGATGAAGAGTCTTGGAGGGCGTATTGAATTACCCGACCCGGTGCCATATTTCATCCTTCCCGACACAAATATAAAAACATATCAAGTGACTTCCTCACGACAAGTGAGGGTAACGTCATCGACTCCCTTAGTGTTTCATTAGCTAAACGCTATGATTTAACTGAAAGAATCCCTGTTCAGGCAGACCTTGACTACACTGATGTGCTAAATTTCCCACACTTGAGTCAATTTTCATCTAATATATTGTTGGGTATATTGCAGGCTTTGTGACAAGGAATGTTGCGAAACACCTTCATTGTCTTACATGCGTCACAGCTTTGTTTGCTGATGGCAATGATGTCGATTCCCACTTCAAATTGATTTTGAGGAAGACAAGAGGCGGTTTAAAAAAACCAACCAATTCATGTTTCAGAGTCTGCTTTGAAACTGAGAAGTGCATTCGTCGGGCACTCAGAGTGAACAACGACAGATTGCCAGCCGCTAAGGAGTTACTTAGCATTTTCCTCTACGGTCATTTCTGTCCTCATGTCCGAAAGCAAGCCACTCTTCCCAGAATTAACAGATCATATGTTTGACACCCCTCCAGACAACAACCATCTTTTTCAGCTTATCAAAATTATCTGTATACATTAAATGAAAATCAGATTTCATCATGTAGCGAAAACAATAAATGAAAACATACATAAGGGGGATTCTCTGTAAACTGGTAATTGGCTGTCCGGACTGGGTATTTTAAAAATAATAAATTGTAATAAAGTAATTATCGCTCTTAATACAAGTAAAGCATTAATACTTTGTGGCCCAATTGTATTTGGAGTGATAACAATTTTATTTTTTTTCTATAAATTATCTAAGCACCAAAAACACAGTCCCCTGGCTGTCCCAATCCCATCGTCTAACTGTTAAAGATAGTATTTCAAAAAACCTATTAACACTACATAAAATTGGCAATTAATATCTAAAAATAGAACAATGAAGCTATATGTTTCTTATGAAATAAGGTATAATTACGTATTTCTAAAATTTAAAATTGTCATGTAAATTCTGTCCGGAGTTTCTGTTTTCGTTCTTTTCGATAAAGGAGACCTTGAAAAGGTGAATGTAAAACAGTTACGAAAATATTGGCTGTAAGATTAAGTGTTAAGTATTAAGTGTCCTTTCAAGTATTAATAAATGTTTTTTATAATAAAATAATAATCCCGGCTCCAGTTTCTACTGGTGTTGAAACGCTACTTTGCATAGTTTGAGAGCCACATTTGTGATGAAAGTATGCATCAGGATCGTTGCGAAAACAGTCCTCTGGAAAGTGATATTATTAATGTCAATTAATTTAATTATAAAACATATTAGTTATTATGTCCACGATTTGTGCCTAAATTTATAGGTAGTCTCGAAACTAATTATGTTCCAATAGTTTTGCAGATATTACGCGACAAAGAGCAAAAACACAGTCACCTGGCACAGTCCCCTGCCTAGTTATACTAGGCGGGGGACTTACCCCCTATCATGAATTATCAGAAAAACACTAACTTCAATTAGTCCTCTTTCAAACCAAAGTAATAGATTCATTTTCTGAGCAATAGTATTATAATTATACGAACATTTCAAAAAACCGTGCCCGGACAGATTTCGTGTGAAAAATGATGAGTTTACAGAGAAGCGCCCATAAACAAGTTATTCGTAAAAAGATATATAAATTAATATTATTTAACAACCAATAGTTTGATTTTTAAATGTGCACTACCAGAAAAAAATAATTGTTAAATTTTGTACAAGTTCAATAAAAAATTCTGTTTGTAATACTCACATGCTGCAATGAATTTTTTGTCCTCATTTTTTGAAGTATACTGTAAAAGTCTGCTGCTCCAATATTTTTCTATCACGTGTGAGATTTTTGCTTTTTCACCTTTTAATATGTTTTAAAACTTGTCCGTCCGTTCAAATGATATTTGTGTTGGGAAATGTTTATTTCATCAGTTTTAGTTCCTTTATCCAGTATCTCTGTAAATAGCAAATGTTTGTAAATAGCAAATGAAATATGTTAATTCAGTATTGTCCGGGAAAAGCAATTGTTTAATTTTGTACAACATCAACTGAGAATTCCTTTTTTAATACTCATATGCTGCTGGTTGGTTGGTTGAATTGGGGTTTATGGCGCAAGAGCCTTATTACGCTATACTGCGCCAGACGTTTGTTCAGGTATGCTCCAATACTCATATGCTGCAATGAAATTTTTGGCTTCCTTTTTTTATGCATACTGTAAAAGTCTGCTGCTCCAATATTTTTCTATCATGTGTGAGATTTTTAATTTTACATCTGTGATATGATTTTGAACTTCTGCTCAAATATTTTTCATACATTTTTTTTTTTTATGAAATGCTTATTCCATCAGTTTCACCTCCTTAATTTCAGTATTGTAATTATGTAAATAGTCAATGAAATATGTAGCTCGGTACGGGAAAAATAATTGTTTAATTTTGTATAACATCAACTGAGAATTCCTTTTTTAATACTCATACTAGCTGCCAGGGCAGCTAGATTAGCTTCCTGCGGCATGCTGATGCATAACGTCCCCCCTCTCTAACTTTTACCTCATTCTGAAATTATATTAATTGATATAATTTAATGTTCATTCGATTTCAAGTCATACCACGCACGTGGCCCGGCGGTGCACGGGCACTTCGTGCCCTGAAAGTAGTGAGAAAAAAATTTAAAGAAACTACTCCCCGCCAAGGCGGCTCGCTTACAGGCGCTCCACGCCTTTACTTTTTTCCTATATAAAAAAATCATTCGAATTATTGAGATGCTTCACGTCTTCAAGATGGTGAGGAAAGTTTCAGTAAGTTCAGGTCGCTCAAAGAAAAAAAGCAGATATAGATACTCAGTTTTTAATATAAGTAGATGGCTCTTCAACAAATAAATGTTTCAAAATATTACCAGTAGCTAGCGATAAAAATTCTACGTAAGTGGTCCGCTTATGAGTTTCGTGTTTGATTTAGTTAAGCCTTCATTCAAAATTCTCATTATCATTGTTATCACCGTTTCATAGCAACGACGGTTTGCAAGAATGGATTTCATATTTAATCATTTATTAGGCTTAATCGCTTTAAATTTGACTACTTATTAATTGATATCTTCGCTAATTGAAATCGTATAATTATATCAATTGAAACTAAAGAAGCTTGAAAAATTACCTATCTATCGGTACCTGGTTCGACTTTCAGTTCATTGGCGTTCAGGAGAAAGAAGCGTGACATAGAAAGATAGAAAGATAGTTAGAAAGAAAGATAGTGAGAAAGATACTCAGTTTTTAATATAAGTAGATGCTGCAATGAAATTTTTGGCTTACTTTCTTCATGCATGCTGTAAAAGTCTGCTGCTCCAATATTTCTCTATCATGTGTGAGATTTTTAATTTTACATCTGTAATATGATTTTGAACGTTTGTTCAAATATTTTTCAAGCTTATATTTGCGTTGGGAAATGCTTATTTTATCAGTTTTAGTTTCTTAATTCAGAATCATAATTATTTAAGTAGTGAATGAAATGTTTTACATGGTCCGGGAAAAACAATTGTTTAATTTTGTACAATATCATATGAGAATCCTTTTTTTCACTGTAAAAAACATCTAATTCTAATTCCCAAATCAAAATTTGCGGAATTAGTGATTTTCGATGAACATATTCGTGTATTTCGTTCAGGTGTATCAAAAACTCCTTAGAACGTGTTGCAGAATGTCCACCATTTACTAATGTGGGGACTGACTTTAGCGGTGCAATAACTGTTAAATCTAAATTCAACAGTTGTGAGAAAAAGGAAATCGTATTATTTACATGCGCCGTGCCTAGAGCGGTACATATTGAAGTAGTGCAAGATATGTCTGTGAAAAATTTTATTTTTGCATTAAGACGTTTCCTAGCCAGAAGAGGAACTACTAAAGTTATATTTTCTGACATTGCAAAGACTTTTCATCTTGCGAAATACTGAAATATTTTCGCAAATTAATACATCATCCAGAGCTGAAGGATTTCATAGCATCGGAAAACATCATTTGGAAGTTTATTCCAGAGCATTCTCCATGGTGGGGAGGTTTCTGGGAACGGTTGATGAAGTGCATTAAAGACCCCTGGAAGAGCTCTTTTAACATTAGAAGAACTTTCCACTATTCTTAAAGAAATGGAGGGCAATTCCACGATAAGGTCAACCAGATGGTCAAATTTTCAAAATTAATATTTCTAAACAAACAAGGTATCATTTTAAAGGTAAAGAGTTGTATATTTTGAAATTCATGTCTAAATTTTGATAACTTAAGTTTTAACTAAGTTACAAGAGGTCAAACTAAGGTCAACATCCAGAGCGTTTTCAAACTACATTTGACGACTCTCAAAGAAGCTCTGTTTTTTCCAAAATATACATACTAAAATTATGAATTAAGACGAATAACTATTTACATATTCAATGTACAACAGGTGATGTTGCAAAAATGTGTGAGAATATAATTCATTTTGATTTGTGACAGAATTCTCATGGGGCACATTAAGTGTTTTACGTCCGACACCAAAATGTACGATTAATTATGCTGGGCCAATAATTTTAAAGTTACATACATCTAACTTTGTATGCAAAGTAGGATCTTTGGTCTCATTGATGTAACCTATTAACATTTTGTGACAAGTAAATATTTTCAATTAAAATCTAGGTGTCGGACGTAAATTACGTCCGACACTGTTACATTCCTTATATAACACTTGTTTACAACTGTGATTCTCCATATTTTGCTTTTAATTACAAAGTTAAAGTGAAGCATGATTTAAAAAAATGATAATTTTGATTTTAATGTGCATACTTATACTTTAAATTTACTTATTAAATAGCAAATTTTGCTTCAGAATAATGCTTTAAAAGTTTTTTTTTCTCCTCATGGGACATTTATATTAAGACACTTACAATGCATCTGAGTTGTTCTGGGAACTCTTGAATTAATAAAAAGTGCATATACATATTATTGCTTTGAAAAGAACAGCAACCCAACTTTTAAGTATTCATCTAAAGTTTATTTAAAGGCTAGATCATCACAACACAACCTGTATTCTGTTTCGCAAAGAGTCAGAATACATGGATTTCGTAGTTGTATTTGTACAAGTGGATGCTTACATTTTTTATCAGTGTACTGATTAATATTCATATTTGCTGGTTGATGGTGGTTGATGCCATAGGAGGCACTGTGAAAAAATCGTTTGGCACCGCGTTAAAGCAGGAAAAATGACGGTGACAAAAGCGGAGCAATTTTCTCAAGTTTCAGCACTTTTAAATCCAAATATGCACATAAAGTATATTCCAGCAAAAGATATACACATAGATACAAAGCATTTGCATCATCATTGGAAAGCTGTTTTAATTCCAGGATCGAAGAATCTGCAGATCTTGATACAGTAAACATCAATGACTGGGTTGTGGTAACGCATGATGCCATGCTTTGTCTTGGATGTATCACCAAAAAAATTACATTGTAGTATCAGTTATGCATAGTTCAAAAGGTTATTTTAAATGGCCAAGAACTGAGGACAAAATATTTTACAAATTACGGGACATTATAAACGTATTCGTCCTCCGATACCAACAGGAAAAAGGGGGCAGTTTAAATTTGATGAACCCTTTTAAATGTTAAAAAATAATATGTGTGTGACCTAGGAATAAAATTTAAGCTAATTTTCTTATTTAAAACTGTAATCATTGCATTTAAGAACAACGGTTTAGGTCCAATTCGAAGAGTTTACGTCCGACACCGCAAATTTACGTCCGACACCAAGGTAAAAGTAGTTCCAAGTTCATTTTATTCAAAACAATATCATTAAAAAAACTGTAAAATATGCTTTAATCATAAGTATACTATCGATCTTAGCTGTTTTTGAAATTAAAAGGTAAGCCAATTCGCAGAGTTTCAGTAAATTTTAAGTGAATCTCCAATTTTACTATTTGTGCGTTTACGTCCGACACCAACTCTTTAAATCTTCTTAATTTCTATTTAAGAGATCTATTTTAAAAAACTAACATGATTTTTTATTCATTATGATGTAGCGAGTATTTTGAATACCAACTTAATCATTTCTATTCAGTTTATATTTGATAAATGGAACTAAAACTAAAAAATATTTCTTCGTTTTTTACGTCCGACACCATGGAATTGCCCTGGAGTTTATTTTGAATAATAGACCAATTACTTATTCTTATTCTTCATTTTTAACCGACTTCAACAAAGGAGGAGGTTATCAATTCAAAGCGTGTACTTTTTTTTTTGTTTGTTAGCACATAACATCTGATCTACTGAACCGATTTGGACGCTTTTTTTTAATCGATAGGAGATGGTGTTACTTAGGTACCATGTACTCATATGACGATATTTGTTCACTAGAAAAAAAAAGTTATTATGGAAAACAGTAAATTTCATGTCATTTCCAAATTAAATGATTAAATTTTCAATCCATTGTTGCAAAAATTTGTTGCCTCGCAACAGCAGTATTAATAGTAATCATGAAAATTTTGAACCAAGACTTCTCTGGAGTAAGTATGAAATATTAATAAGTAGTCGAATTTAAAGCGATTTGTCCTAAATGATTAAATATGAAATCCATTGTTACAAAACGTGGTTGATATGAAACTGTAATAATAATGATAGAGAATTTTAAATGAAGGCTTAGCTAAATCAAACATGAAACTCATTTGCGGGCGACGTATGTAGTATGTGTTAAAATCTTATGAACAACGAGAATTGCTTTGAAATATAAATTAGTTGAAAGCCGTTGATATTTAAATGGTTTTGATTAAGCTAGTGCACAAAAAAAAAAACCAGAGAATTATTTTTTAGTGTCAATCATTTAAAATTTTAGACGCGTTGATAGTTTCTTCCTTTTTTTTCGCAGTTTATTTTATGGAGCATTTACTTAAGAAAATTAGGTGAAGTTTCGTAATGGAAACATTACCTTATTTCATAAGTACACTTATACTAAAAAGAATAAAAGAAAATAATTTTGGAAAAAAATAGAACCGACTTCAGTTGGAAATTGCTCTAAAAAGTAAAAAATAATTTTTTTCTTTGAACACCATCGAAACTACTTTTAAACATAAAATTTGAAATCGGCGCAAAAATGATAGGTAAAATGATATTTAACCATATTTTGCCAACATTTTTTAGAGAAACCATTGAAAATTAAAAGCAGAATATTTGTACCATTACACCAGGGGTGGCCAACCTTTTTAGGAAGAGTGCCACTATCTGGAGAGAAAAAACTCAGCGTGCCACATTGCATTTTTCCAACAAATTGATTTTTTTTAAGTTAAAAATAGATTTTATGCTGGCTGATTATGTAATTCTTACTCAAATGAAACATTTTTTCTCGTAAATCTGAGTAATTTAAATCTAAATGATAATAAAGATAAAACAAGTCCGAACATTAGAGTTTCCCTTTTGGTGCAGGAAGAAAAATACTTATAATTCGAACTGGAGTACAAACATTAGCTCTAAATTATTTCTTTGCCAAATAGTTTCTTTATCTCTTCCAATAAAGATGTCATATGTATCAGGATTATCAGAATTTTCGCTAAAAGAAAATTTGCTTTCACTGTAATAAAAACTAAAGTTTTCTTTCTTGCTAAACCGTCATCGTCTGAAATGACACTTATTCATCACTTTCTCCATCGGCTAGTAATTGGCAAAAATGCTTCATCCCTTGCTCATATGGAGTCGGCATCTTTTCTTTGTTATAAGTAGTTCAAAAGCAATTGAAAATCTGAATTTTGCTAGGCCAGAACTACACATCCATTGTGAACGACACGCTTGTAAACTGAAAATCATGGCTAGAAGAAGGATTGTTGACAACTACTTCCTTTTCACAAAATGTTTCGAAAGTCTTTGAATGGAACAGACTCCAAACGCCTGTTCCGTTCCGAGAACTTTACTGACGTCAGTACTCGCGTGCGGTCGTAAAAGACTCCAATCGCAAGAATCCCCCTAGTTTACAAGAATTAAAAGGATTTAAGAAAATTCCAACCACACCCTCATATCAATCAAGGACACAATAGCAGCTACCCAAAAGATGGTTTCTTTATCTGTCCATGAAATACTAAGAAATGGAAACAAAAATGGCTGGGGTCGTTTACGACCCCTCACAAGCTCTCGCGTGTTAAAAAAAAAAAGATGTTTGGGAGAAGGTGTCTAAACGAATGACCCTTGAACACGGGTACCAAATAACTCGACTGCAATGTGAGAACAAGATGAAAGCGATGACTAACGCTTACAAAAAAGTCAAAGACGGAAACAAAATAAGTGGAACAGGTAGGAAAACATGTTTCCTCTACGAAGAGCTGGAGGAGTTACCCTGTGGTGATTCCGCTGTCTACAGCGTCATCACAGAGAGGCTTTCAGGTACACCCAGCACTTCTAGGGAGCCGTCTGTAGATGAACCTCCTGAGAAGAAGAAAAAAGAGGATGCACCCACACCTGCATGGCTGAGAAAGTATGAAGATGGCGTTGAAAAAAGGCATGCAGAAAAAATGCAACTTCAGCAAAGGTTTTAGGACTTGTTTGAAAATATGGTTAATAAATTGTCTCATTTGGACTTTTTTTTCATTGCGCTCTTAATAATCTACACAACAAAATTTCAATTTAAAATGCTAATTATTGATATGTTTGATTAGGTACAGCAAAATGAATGTTTATTCATTTGAAAATGGGAACTTAAGTTTTCCTCAGTACTGACGATTTTTTTTCCTACAGGTAGAATTAGATTTTACCAAACTGTTAAACTATGATTTGCTTTTAACCACTTTCTACTTGTTTTTCTTTAGTAAATTAAATAAATTTCAAGGAATTTCTTTCCAGTTAAAAATAAATTGTATCTTTAATTTGCTTTAGAGTTAAATATTTCAACATTTTTATTTTTCTGCCTGCGCAAATTGTTTTCTTCCCTCATATTCTTAATTCAACAGGTGTACAGTAGAGTGCATGGAAAAAACTTTTTGAAAATCGAACTTCCAATAGTCATAAAAAGTTACGTTATATTTTTGTAAGTATATAAAAAAAAATATTGATCTGATTTAATATTTTCAGTTACTTTTAGTGCCATTTATTATATAAAATTCGCCAATTTCGATCCTTTTTTCAAAAAATGAGAAATTTTAGTTTCAGTATTACTAAAAAGTTGCCATATTCAAGCATTAGAGCGTGTGGAACTTTTTTTTTTATCCAAGTTGGTACCTTCGGTTACCTCTGGGGCTGTTCTATATACGAAATGTGTTAATTTTGTCTGTATTATGTTTGTTTTAAAAGAAAACATAGAGCTATATATGTATTATGTATATGAATATATTGATCTTATACCTAATTTACTTTTCAGGTTCCACACAAAAGTTGCTGCTCCAGAATCAAATTTAAACGATTCTTTTGGTAAGATACTTTTTATTACTTTATTCCTGGACAAAAAGTCTGATTCCATTATTGAGAGGTTCTTCTGTATATGTTTATTTTAATAGCAAAACATAAAGCTCATAATTTTCTTTTTAGGTTCCACACAAGAGATGCGAACAAATGTTGCACCAGAAGCAATTTCAAATAATTCTTTTGGTAAGTTATTTTAAATTATTGTAGAATTGCCAACTTGAGGCTAATGCTTTCGTGTTTAATATTTAGCCTCCTGCCACCAGTGGACTTTCTCCTGCTTTTTAAGTTGAAAAACAAAATATTATCTTTGTGACTGTCAGGAGTGTAGTCTTGGTTTTGCATTCATTTCAGTCGTGATAATTTAGAGAATCTAAAGACTTGACACAAACTAATCAAATGTTAAAGGACTATATTTCTGTAAAATGCCACGGAAGACTTTGTAGCAATTTCAAATAGGCATTATTATTTATTTATTTTTTCAATTTTTGTTTTTATAAGGATCTGTTTAGCTGACTGCTGTGAAAAAAAAAATATTTTTCAGTAATTTGTTTCTTGTGACCAGCTATGAATGCTAATTATGACTTTTAAAAAAAGTTTTATTCTTTAATCATCAGACATGCCGAGTACTCGGTATGACACTCATTAATATATTTTCATAGTATATTTTATTTTCAATTTCTTACTAATGTATTGCCTTACCCAATATAGTCAAAACCTTTTTCTTACTATTTTAGAATGACTTAATTTTACTTCTATGTATTGTTATTTCTATTAAAAAAACTTGAAACGATGGTTTAAAAAAAATTCAATCTAACTATTTAAATTATTCAAAATAAATTGGATTTTGATTAAAAAGTTTCTTTATTATCAGTCTATGAATAAATCGGTCATCTTGGGAATTTCATGAGCTGTTTCTTACCAAGGGTGATTTGTAACACACTAATATGTGATATGGAAAAGTTAGTCATACACAAATGCACTTGCACTTTCATGCATTTGGCAATCTTTAAAGGACACAGGCCATAGCAGGCCCGTCATTTAAGGGGGCAGGGGGAGAGTAACTGATCAAAATTCGACTGATATTTACCGATTACTCGGTACACACATCGATACTTTAATCAATTACTAAACTGAAGAAAGTTGTTTCAAATAATGCAATGAGTAATCTTTGAAAAATAAAAACATTATGCATTAAGAATTTTTTAAATATAATAAGTTTTTAAGAGTATTAAAATTATCAATTTTGTCCTTAAAATCATCCTGGTTTTAAAGTGCAAAAATTTCCCTATTTTTTGATTTTGTAAGGTTGGCAAGTGTTACTGTATCCCTTTGTTTATTTTAAAATTGTTATTGAAATATTTGTTACTTTCAGAATAGCTTTACTTCAAAAATAAACTTGAAAACCTTGAATTTAACTATTAAATTATTTTGCAGGTTCAATTAATAATGATAGGGAGGATGAAGCTGGCTCCATGCTGTTAAACAGCTCTATTGGTAAGTCAGTGTTTACAAAACTAACTTCGCATTTTTTTTCATAATTAGTTTGGCATGTTGGCAAAGTTCTTTTCAAAAAATAAGAAATTAGTTTCTAAAACTTTTGTTATTTTTTTTTAATCTAGTGTATTCTTGTGTTTTTCTAAACAATGTAAAGGAAGCTTTCTGCATCTTTCCCATTAGTTGCTATATTTAGAAGTTAATAGACTTGTGGTGGATTTAAATATGGGGGGGGGGGTTCCACGCAAGTTTGAGGCCTCCTTTGTGTATTGTAAGCATTATTCATGTGCCACTTAGATTCCTTCCAGGAACTCTTGCAATTGTGACATGGTAATTCCCCCACTGAAATAGGTTTCTAGGAGCTTGTTATTTCGCTATTTACATTTTCAATACAGACTACCGAAATAAATTCTTTTTTTTTTTACCACTTTTCGTCACAATGTCCTAAACTAATATTCTCTGTAAGACATCTAATCCCAAGAATAGCCGTAAGATGTCCTACTCATGCTCCGAGGTGACGATGAATAGTGGCCTGAAAGACATTTTAATATAAGGTGCTGTCATCAGGTAAAAACAGGTTGTGTATTATTGCCGGACAACTTGTGAAAATCTTAAAGTGTAAAATGAGTTGTATATATCTGTAACTGCTCGTAATTGTAGGATATTTTTTGAAGTAAGTCATACAAATTTTATTTACTCTTCCAATATAAGTTTTAAAATATTTTTTTCCCTTTTAGATAAGTCCAAAGTTTTTCTTTGGAATAAAAAAACTGGGCTATTATTGATAGAGCTGTTCAAGGAGCACAGGGACCAGTTTTCGTCTCCCTATTTCAAAAAAAAAAAAAGATATTTGGGAGAAGGTGGCTAGAAGAATGAGCCTTGAACATGGATACCAAGTTACTCGATTGCAGTGTGAAAATAAAATGAAAGCAATGAGTAACTCCTACAAAAAAGTGAAAGATGGAAATAAAACAAGTGCGACAGGCAGGAAGACATGTTTCCTCTACGAAGAGCTGGAGGAGTTACCCTGTGGTGATTCCGCTGTCAACAGCGTCATCACAGGGTGGCTTTCAGGTACTCCCAGCACTTCTAGGGAGCAGTCTGCAGATGAGCCTCCAAAAAAAAGAAAAAAGAGGATGAACACATACCTGCATGGTTGAAAAAATATGAAGAGGGTGTCGAAAAAAGACACGCAGAAAAAATGCAACTGCAGCAAAGGTTTTTGGACCTATTTGAAAAAATGGTCAATAAATAAAAATATAATGAATAATTTGTCTCATTTGGACTTTTTTTAATTGTGCTCTCAATAATCTACACAACAAAATTTCAATTTAAAATGCCAATTATTTATATGTTTGATTAGGTACAGCAAAATGAATGTTTATTCAGTTGAAAATGGGAACTTAAGTTTTCCTCAGTACTGACAAATTTTTTTCCTACAGGTAGAATTAGATTTAACCAAATTGTTAAACTATGCCTTGCTTTTAACCACTTTCTACTTGTTTTTCTTCAGTAAATTAAATAAATTTTAAGTAATTTCTTTCCAGTTAAAAATTAATTGTATCTTTAATTTGCTTCAGAGTTAAATATTTCAACATTTTCATTTTTCTGCCTGCGCAATTTGTTTTCTTCCCTCATAGTCTTAATTTAACAGGTGTACAGTGGAGTGCATGGAAAAAACTTTTTGAAAATCAAGCTTTCAATAGTCGTAAAAAGTTACGTTGTATTTTTTTTAGTATATAAAAAAATATATTGATCTGAGTTAATATTTTCAGTTACTTTTAGTGCCATTTATTATATAAAATTCGCCAATTTCGATCATTTTTTCAAAAAATGAGAAACTTTAGATTCAGTATTACTAAAAAGTTGCCATATTCAAGCATTAGAGCTTGTGGAACTTTTTTTTTTAAATCCAAGTTGGTACCTTCGGTTACCTCCGGTGCTGTTCTATATACGAAATGTGTTAATTTTGTCTGGAATTTGTTTGTTTTAAAAGAAAACATAGAGCTATATATTAGGGTGGGGCGAAAAATAAAAAGTTTTTCAGATTAACTTCTAATAGTTGCCAAAAGTTGTCTTTGGTCATAGTTAGCTTTTGTGCAAAATTTGAAAAAAATCGGTTAGTATCTTCAGGGGGCGCTGCGATCGCAAAGTTTTACCATAGATTTGTTATGGATTTTGTGGTTAAAATATCAAAAAGAATGCCTTTAGCCAGTCTCTTCGCGTTTTTTTTTACTTAAAAGATGTTTTCATGCATTCAAAGCATATGAAATGACTCAAACATTATTTTATATAATATATTTATATTTAAAAAAAATAACTTTTTTTCAGGTTTTTGTTTCTTTTTAAATGTTTGAAATATAAATATATCACACAAAATAATTTTTTGTGAGTTATTTCATATGCTTTGAATGCATGAATATATCTTATGAGTAAAAAAAATGCAATGAGATTAGCTAACGGCATTGTTTTTCATATTTTAACCATAAAATCCCGATAAAAGCTATGGTAAAACTTTGCGATCGCAGCGCCCCCTGAAGATATTAACCGATTTTTCTCAAATTTTGCACAAAAGCTAACTATCACCAAAGACAACTTTTGGCAACTATTAGAAGTTGATCTGAAAACCTTTTTATTTTTCGCCCCACCCTACTATATATGTATTACGTATATGAATATATTAATCTTATACCTAATTTACTTTTCAGGTTCCACACAAGAGTTGCACACAAATGTTGCTGCTCCAGAATCAAATTTAAACGATTCTTTTGGTAAGATACTTTTTATTACTTTATTCCTGGACAAAAAGTCTGATTCCATTATTGAGAGGTTCTTCTGTATATATGTTTGTTTTAAAAGCAAAACATTAAGCTCATAATTTTATTTTCAGGTTCCACACAAGCGATGGAAACAAATGTTGAACCAGAAGCAATTTTAAATGATTCTTTTGGTAAGTTATTTTAAATTATTGTAGAATTGCCAACTTGAGGCTAATGCTTTCGTGTTTAATATTTAGCCTCCGTTTCACCAGTGGAATTTCTCCTGCTTTTTAAGTTTAAAAAAAATATTATCTTTGTGACTGTCAGGAGTGTAGTCTTAGTTTTCCATTAATTTCAGTAGTGATAATTTAGAGAATCTAATGACTTGACAGAAACTAATCAAATGTTAAAGGACGGAATTTCTGTAAAATGTCACGGCAGACTTTGTAGCAATTTCAAATAGGCATTATTATTATTATTATTTTATTTTTTTTTTTCAATTTTTGTTTTTATAAGGATCTGTTTAGCTGACTGCTGTGAAAAAAAAATATTTTTCAATTATTTGTTTCTTGTGACCAACTATGAATGCTAATTATGACTTTAAAAAAAAAAGTTTTATTCTTTAATCTCCAGACATGCCGAGTACTCGGTATGACACTCATTAATATATTTTCATAGCATATTTTATGTTTAATTTCTTTCTAATGTATTGCCTTACCCAATATAGTCAAAACCTTTTTATTACTATTTTAGAATGATTTAATTTTACTTCTATGTATTGTTATTTCTATAAAAAAAACTTGAAACGATGGTTTAAAAAAAATTCAATCTAACTATTTAAATTATTCAAAAAAAATTGGAATTTGATTAAAAAGTTTCTTTATCAGTCTATGAAGAAATCGGTCATCTTGGGAATTTCATGAGCTGTTTCTTACCAAGGGTGATTTGTAACACACTAATATGTGATATGGAAAAGTTAGTCATACACAAATGCACTTGCACTTTCATGCATTTGGCAATCTTAAAAGGACACAGGCCATAGCAGGCCCGTCATTTAAGGGGGGCAGGGGGGAGAGTAACTGATCAAAATTCGACTGATATTTACCGATTACTCGGTACACACATCGCTACTTTAATCAATTACTAAACTGAAGAAAGTTGTTTCAAATAATGCAATGAGTAATCTTTGAAAAATAAAAACATTATGCATTAAGAATTTTTTAAATATAATACGTTTTTAAGAGCATGGAAATTATCAATTTTGTCCTTAAAATCATCCTGGTTTCAAAGTGCAAAAATTTCCCCATTTTTTGATTTTGTAAGGTTGGCAAGTGTTACTGTATCCCTTTATTTATTTTAAAATTATTATTGAAATATTTGTTACTTTCCGAATAGCTTTACTTCAAAAATAAACTTGAAAACCTTGAATTTAAGTATTAAATTATTTTGCAGGTTCAATTAAAAATGATAGGTAGGATGAAGCTGGTTTCGTGTGAAACAGCTCTATTGGTAAGTCAGTGTTTACAAAACTAACTTCGAATTTATTTTCATAATTAGTTTGGTATATTGGCAAAGTTCTTTTCAAAAAATAAGAAATTAGTTTCTAAAACTTTTTTTTTTTTTAATCTAGTGTATTCTTGTGTTTTTTTAAAAGATGTGAAGGAAGCTCTCTGTATCTTTCCCATTAGTTGCTATATTTAGAACTTAAAAGATTAGTGGCGGATTTAAATATGGGGGAGGGGGTTCCACTCAAGTTTGAGGCCTCCTTTGTCTATTGTAAGCATTATTCATGTGCCACTTAGATTCCTTCCAGGGACTCTTGCAATTGCGACATGGTAAATCCCACACTAAAATAAATAGGTTTCTAGGAGCTTTTTATTTCGCTATTTACATTTTCAATGCATACTATCGAAATAAATTCTCTTTTTTTTTACCACTTTTCGTCACAATGTACTAAACTAATATTCTCTGTAAGACATATAATCCCAAGAACAGCTGTAAAATATCCTACTCATGCTCTGAGGTGACGATGAATGGTGGAATGAAAGAAATTTTAATATAAGATGCTGCCATCAGGTAAAAAAAGGTTGTGTATTATTGCCGGACAACTTGTGAAAATCTTAAAGTGTAAAATGAGTTGTATATGGGTGATTCTACGCTATTTGAATTCAGATGGCCAATGGAAAAACTTCATGTAAAACTGATTTTATTAATGTTTTTGTATGCTTAAGCATTACAGACTATTATCTTTTATATGGACCACCCAATTAATTCACTACAATTATTTTATTTTAGCATTTATAGCTGAAAATAGTCACAAATGTATACTCCCCTGGCGTGTTCAAATACTAGTTTTTATACAAACATGTTCGACGTTCAATTTTTGCTAACTTGGCATAATGTTTTTTGCCATAATCATACACTTACATTAACAGAGAAACATATTTCATCAGTAAACATTAAAAAAATACTTTTCAACGGGCCATATCAACAGTGTCACCCTCACCTGGCGAACTTCAAAGACTCAAATTTCACATTGAAAATGCATAAGGATGATTTTGATTGTGAATAACCAGTGTAATACTGAGTAAAGTTAAAAGCAAGCTAAGTGTTTTTAAAAAAATCGAATATTATTGCATCGGTTCTCGTTGAAAGTGCCTCAAAGCGTACTGCGCCAGTCGTTGTAGTATTTCCCCTGGTAAGTATAACTTTTTATACTTCATCGTTACATAAATGTGCGTATGTATAATGTTATGCTTGTTGTGTGCAGACATCACGGTTTACGTGAAGTTCTGGTAAAAAGAACGCGTGATGTTGTTTTTATAGGTAATGTGTGATTTTGTCACTTCTCTGGCGTCACTCCCCTGGCAGTTTTGTTTTAAAAAAGGGTAAATATACATTAAAATTGTGTTATAAGCATAAATAATTTCATTTTTTATCTTAATTGCCCCTGGGAAAGCAATTTGAATGAACGTAAATAATGCAGAAAATATTTTTATTTGGGATCTGCGGTGGGACTTGTATGCAACATGTCGTGTTTTCAAGATTGATTTTTTTAATTTTATTACAACGCGAAAATTTTTTTGAATACAGGTCTTATAGAAATGAGCCCATTCTATGATTTTTACACCGAAAAATAAGTGAAATAGAAAATCAAACCAAAAGTCTGCCAATAGTGTCACTCCCCTGGCAACGCATTTTCCCCTGGTATCGATAAAGCCCCCAAAAATTGAAATTTAGTCTGGCCCTTACCACTACAATCGTAAAAATAGCGGCTACTAGTGATATAATGAGTGTGAAATTAAACAGATTATTTTTTCTTTGGGGACACAAAAAACGCATTGACCGTAGAATCACCCATCTATCATTAAGTAATACTACAGCCTTATAAATTCTTGTAACTGCTCTTAATGGTAGGATATTTTTTGAAGTAAGTCATACAATTTTATTTACTCTTCCAATATAAATTTTAAAATAATTTTTTCCTTTTTAGATAAGTCCGAAGTTTTCCTTTGGAATAAAAAAAACTGGGCTCTTATTGATAGAGCTGTTCAAGGAGCATAGGGACCAGTTTTCATCTCCCAATTTCAAAAAAAAAAATATGTTTGGGAGAAGGTGTCTAAACGAATGAGCCTTGAACATGGGTACCAAATAACTCGACTGCAATGTGAGAACAAGATGAAAGCGATGACTAACGCTCACAAAAAAGTCAAAGACGGAAACAAAATTAAGTGGAACACGTAGGAATTCATGTTTCATCTATGAAGAGCTGGAGGAGTTATTCTGTGGCGACCCTGTGGTGATTCCGGTGTCTACAGCGTCATCACAGGGAGGCTTTCAGGTACTCCCCAGCACTTCTAGGGAGCCGTCTGTAGATGAACCTCCTAAGAAGAAGAAAAAAGATGATGCACCCACACCTGCATGGCTAAGAAAGTATGAACATGGTGTTGAAAAAAGGCACGCAGAAAAAATGCAACTTCAGCAAAGGTTATTTGACCTGTTTGAAAAGATGGTTAATAAATGAAAATATAATAAATAATTTGTCTCATTTGGACTTTCTTTTCATTGCGCTCTTAATAATCTACACAACAAAATTTCAATTTAAAATGCTAATTATTTATATGTTTGATTAGGTACAGCAAAATGAATGTTTATTCATTTAAAAATGGGAACTTAAGTTTTCCTCAGTACTGACAATTTTTTTTTCCTACAGGTAGAATTAGATTTTACCAAACTGTTAAACTATGATTTGCTTTTAACCACTTTCTACTTGTTTCTCTTCAGTAAATTAAATTAATTTCCAAGAATTTCTTTCCAGTTAAAAATAAATTGTATCTTTAATTTGCTTTAGAGTTAAATATTTCAACATTTTTATTTTTCTGCCTACGAAATTGTTTTCTTCCCTCATATTCTTAATTTAAAATTTTTGAACGTAACGTTGGAATATGTTTGTCAAGTACATGCATTTTTAATCAAATATATAATTTGTAGAATTTGAAGCTGCTTATTTCACACACACAGAAAATTGATTAAATTAAGCTTTTTCTGTTCTGTAACACATGAAATTTAAACCAAATTTCTTATAAATAATTTAACTTCAATTTTCTTTTTGTGAATTCTCAATATGTTTTATAATCCTACACTTATTATTTGACAAAATCTGTAGAAAGCAGGTTAAATTTTGTCAACATATTAACATTTTAAAACAGCTACAGTAGCTCATCTAAATATAGTTTAATGCAATTGTTTCACAAGAACCTTCAAGTTTAACCCTTCACTGCACGATTTTTTATATTTTCATGGAAAAAAATCATTTGTTACCTTTTAAATAGCCCTGAGTTCAGGAAAAATGAAGAAAAAAATTAATCTTAAAAATGTGCACCAAAAATGATGTTTTAATTGTTTGTTCTATATATGGCACAAAGCACATAGCATATGCTTTGTATGCCGATAAGTGTAATAATCTACAATGTGTTTTGTGCCATAAGTGGTATAAACAAACTTTCCACTAAGTGTATTTAAACATTTTTAGAACAAAGGAAATAATGACTAAGCACACTTCTAACGGAAATGCAGATACTCTTTCTTTCAAAAGCAAGAACTGTAATACCTAGACTAGTGCAACTAACTAGTGCATAAAAATCACACTAAACTGTTATAGCAATATTCCAGAAGGGGCACAAAGCTCAGTTTAACTGCATTTAAAAATCACAGGAATATACGAGGGTTTATTTGGTTTGTGCCAGATCTGGCACACCGTGCAGTGAAGGGTTAATAGAATATACTGTTGTATTTTTGTTGAAGTTCCTAGTTCCAAGGGTGTAATATATACAGCATTTTAACTGAATAATTTTTTACTGTTTTTTTATTTGATACAATTGTACGTAACTTAAAGGACTGTATTTTATGCAATAAAATTGTGAAATGATTGACAAGGTGAATAATCGTAGGCCGAATCACATCTCATGATTTGGCTAGGCTGAAGTTTTGTTCTATCTACTTAAAGTCGAACCAGGTACCGATAGAGGCTGTTCAAAAAGATCCCCCGACAAGGAAAGGAGACCCTTCCTCCGTCAGGATCTTCGGAACATAATAAATAACTCCAAAAATTTCCCATCCCAAGTGTTAAGGGGACAAAATAATGAAGATGAAGGAGAATTAAACCTCAATAATGACTTAACCCCTAGAATCATGGAAAACTCACATAATAGTGAAATTCAAGACTCCCTCCCTGATTGCAAACATATTAAAGGGCATGCAGACCTTAATGAAAGACCTATCTAGCCTCAGCACTGCATTTAATCATGGTAAGTTTTCCTTACTATTTACGAATTTGCTCATTGAATGCTAATGGCCTTCTCGCTAAAAGAGGGGAGGTTGAGCATTTTATAATTAAACACCAACCTGACTTATTCTGCATTCAGGAAACTCATCTTACAAAAAGCAGCAACCCCAAGTTCCCTAATTACAGATGTTACAGAAAGGACAGGAAAGATACCAGGGGCGGAGGTAATGAATGCCCTTTACGTAAAATGTAACATCATTCACTATGAAATTACGGGTGTCTATAAAATCAAAGAAAATTATTACACCATCTCCTCTATTTACTTTCCCCCCAAAAGGAATAGTACTCTCCTCCTAGACTTCTCTATAGACAAAGACGTCACTATATTAGCTCCCGATTCTCCCACTCACTTAGGTAATAACACCAATTCTACGCTTGATATTACCCTTGTTAAAAACATCAACAATGACATTAAAATCACTGCCCTTACCGAGCTTAGCTCCGACCACTGCACCCTAATATTGGACATTGGCATCAACGGCAAGCGCCCTGAAGAGAATTACTCCACTACTACTATCAATTGGAACTTTTTTACAAAAATACTTAATGACCAAATTACTGGGAGCCCTGTTATAAATAACACCGAAGACATTGAAACTGCAATCCATGAAATCACTGTCAAAATGAATTATGCCTATGACAGAGCCAAGGAACTTGTAAATAAATACTATAAAAGCCTCCCCCTAAACATTATTAAAATCATCATAGATAAGAATACGAGGGCTGTCTGAAAAGTTTCCGAAATAACATAGATCAAATATTTTTATCATCCAAACTGGCTGTTACTTTTTGATATAGTCTCCTTGTAAGTCCACACACGTCCCCCAGTAATGCTCCCATCCTTTTAACCCATTCAAAAGTAGTGATGAAAATGTGTCCTCAAAAAAGCTGTTGACAAAGTTTATGACCTCCTCATTTGAAGAAAACCTTTGTCCTCCGAGTGCTTCTTTCAGCTTAGGGACCAAGAAAGGGTCGCTTGGGGCCAGGTCTAGTGAGTAGGGTGGCTGTTCAACGATTTCGAGCTTTAACTCGTGTGAGTTTTGGCCATTGAAACCACTGATGTGTGAGCAGGAGCATTTTCTTGATGAAAAAGAACTTTTTTCTTTTTTCAAATGCGGTTGTTTTTCTTCTATTTCCTTCTTTAATTTGTCAAGGAGAGTAGAATAGTATGCTCCTGTTACGGCTTTTCCCATTTTAAGGTAGTCACTGAGTATTTCTCCATGGCTATCCCAGAAAACGGTCGGCATCACTTTTCCTGCAGAAGGAGCTGTTTTGGCCTTTTTTGGAGCTGTTCTCACTTTGCAGTCAATTGTTTTGATTGCATTTTTGTTTCTGGAGTATGCTGATGAATCCAGGTTTCATCCACAGTGATAAGTCGTCAGAAAAACTCTGGTTCATTGTGCCAGAATTGCGCTGCAAATGTTCATTCGGACACGTTTCTGGTCAAATTGAGAAAATGCGGCAGTCAAAGTGCAGCCAGCTTCCGCGTGCTTAATTTCTCATTTAAAATGTGGCATGCGCATTCCTTAGAGATATTCATAGTTTCTTCTATCTAGCTCACCTTCAATCTGCGTCATCCAGCACCATTTGATGAGCTTTAGCAATGTGTTTATCAGTGGTAGCAGTTTTAGGTCGACCTGAGCGTTCATGAACACTCTAGCTGGTACGGTCACGTTTAAATTCCGCTACCCAAAATTTGACTGTTGTAGACGATGGTGCAGAGTCCCCATACACAGAGTCCAACTCCTTTTTAATTTATGCAGGCGTATTTCTTCTTTAAAACAAGTGTCGAATCAGGGCTTGATATTCAATTTTTTCCATTTTCAAAAAAAACTGTTGGAGCAACTCACTAGTATGGCTGTCACGCACACAATTTGAACTAAAAATAGCCAAAACTACGGTTCCAAGTTTCCAAAAGACTCCTTAATAAGAACATCTTTCTTTGTTTCATAAGTTTTGCCCTTTTCATATCAAGGTCGGAAACTTTTCAGACAGCCCTCGTACACTCAAAATGACCTGGCAAACTAGCAAAAACCCAGCAATCAAAATTCAGCTAAACGCCCTACAAAATAGTATCAAAAAGGTAACTGAAGAGCATCGCACCACTAAATTCAATGATTACCTGTGTACCCTGGAAAATAACACCAAAGCCTTTTTTACTCTAGTAAGGAATTTCACCAAGAAGTCCCACCCCATCCCCAACCTTCATGCCAGTCATGGTAAAATTGTTTTTACGAATGATGACAAAGCAAGTGCTATTGCAGATACTCTGGAAAACAATTTCCAATTAAACTCACAAGAGTATGATGAAGATACCATTACCTTGGTAAATCGTACCATCGAAAAATTCTATGACCCCCCCCCCCCAACTGACCACCCCCTAGAAATAATGCTTATAATCAAGTATCCCCCTATCAGGAAAGCAGGCGGAGAAGATAGCCTGAAGAATGCTCACATACTCCATCTCCCCTTGAAAGCTATCACATTTATCACAAAAATAATCAATAAAATTATCATACTCGGATACTTTCCAAAAATCTGGAAAAACGCAATCGTCATCCCTATCCTTAAACTTAACTCTGACCATACCTTCCCTCAGAACTACAGGCCTACAAAGTCTACTAAGTGCCCTCTCCAAGCAAACCGAAAAAGTTATCCTTAACAGAATTCAACTACACAGCAACGTGAATCACATAATACCTGAGTTTCAATTTGGTTTCAAAGAAAAACACTCTACTACCCGACAACTTATTAGAATGATTAATTATATTCAAGATGCAAACAATAAATTCACCCTTGGTATTTTCTTCGATATCAGCAAAGCATTCGATCGTGTCTGGCATGAAGGAATTTTATATACCCTAATTTCCGGAAGAAACGCCACATCGGCGGAAGCGCCGCACTCCCCAAAAAGTGATCAGGAGAAAAAAAAATGCTCAGAAGCGCCGCATCGCCGTAATCGCCGCCGCTATAATTGCTGACACATCATGACTTATCACAATAAAAAAGCATTTTAAATACGTTTTGAACAAAAATAAACCTATCTTTATAGTCTCACAACAAAGGAAGGAAAACCTGCATAAAACGAAATATCGAAAAAGGACATTTATTATTTACAGCAATCAAAAATAAAATATCAATCACTAAATAAACATTAATCAAATCCATCAAAATCGGACTCCTCAATGTCCGTCACAAATATATAATTGCGCAACAGTTCATCATTTAAGTTCCGTCAACTTCGAACTCTCGTCCGGCGGCTCTGTTTCCTACGAATTTCTACGAAATTCCTAATCTTTTTTTTATCTAAGTGAATCATTTTTCATTCTTGAATTAAGTACTGTTATTTGCATTGCAGTTTTCGTAGCATTACATAGCTATGTTATCATACAACGTTTGATACTACCACAGAGACTCCGTCCATGAGCGACAGTCTCGATATTTAGTAGTTGTTCTTCGCGGCATTTTTTGCTCGCTTTAAATTCTCGGCCATTTGTTTACTTCGAAACTCCCAAGATTTAACCACTATACGATCATATTATTTTAATTAACCATTCATCACCACATAAAAATGGAGCCGTGACAAAAAAAAAATATACATTTTTTTTAATTTGGCAATTTAATAATGATAGCAAATTTTGAGTTAATTTTTTTTTCAATGAAGGTCGAGAACCTGGTTATTTGGAAAAATTTTATGGTGTTCTTTATTGATTTTCATTGATTGACAGATGGATCAGTGAATTTTTCAGTTCCTTTTAAATATTTTGGGGGTGTATTTTTGCCTGTTTTGAATATTGGATTGTTGTTTATGCAGTATTTATCACATAATGTTTACACATTCTCACAAAATGTATGTACATTTTGATGAGATAATGGACTGATATTTTTAATTTTTTATATCACTATCATTCACATTTGTAATGGTTTACACTGATAAATTTGCATTTATTTTACCCTTTGCATTTTGTGTCTCCACAGCTAACTGATTGAATTATTGCTTACGAGAATGTTTTTATGCTCTGGTTCCTTTTTCAAATCTTTTTTTTTCCTCAGATTTTTTTTTCTTTTTGCCATTTGGTAAATTAATTTTTGTTTACCCATTTTTTGACTGGTTAATATGTGCTAATGATCACCCGCAGTGGGTTTACCCTCAGCAATAATCTACCCCTACCTCCTATTTTGACTCAGCCACCCTCTCCGACAAACATGTCTTTGGCCAATGCTTTGCCCCACTTTTGTGGTCTCGAAAAAGAGTCGATCAAGAATTTCGTTACTCAAATTTCTGACATTGCTTCTCTCGAAAAATGGTCTGATGAAAAAAAATTAATATTTTTGAAATTAAATCTAAAGGACAAAGCCTTAGATTTTCTAATTAATGATCCTAGAGCCAGTTCTGCTAAGGATATCGAGGAGTTGTCGAAATTACTTATTGAAAAATTTTCTTTTACTCCCACATTTTCACAAATCCAAGAGCAATTCTCTAACATTAAGTAAATGCCCGGTCAATCAGTTGAGGAATTGATTGAGTCGATCGAGATAGCAGCAACAAAATACATTAATGTGGATAACCCAACTAAAGATCTAAAAGAGAATTTTAAATTCTCCAAGCTAATGGAAGCTTTAAGGGGTGATATAATGGTGGAAGTAAAAAAATTGGGTCCCACTAATTTCAACAAAGCTGCAAAATTTGCAAAAAATATTGAGAGTGCCTTGAATTCGCAGAAGCACATCACTAACATCAACAGTACGACCAACTTAGAAATGCAAACCTTGCTACAAAACCAAATTGAGACTAACAAACAAATGGGCGATTCTCTGTAAACTGGTAATTTGCTGTCCGGACCGAGTATTTTAAAAATAATAAAGTGTAATAAAATAATTAGCACTCTTAATACAAGTAAAGCACTAATACTCGGTGGCCCAATTGTATTTGGAGCGATAACTATTTTTTTTTTCTAGAAATTATCTAAGTGCTAAAAACAGTCCCCTGGCTGTCCCAATCCCATAGTCTAAATGTTAGTTGGTTGGTTGGTTGGTTATATTGTGTTTATTGGGGCAAGAGCCTTATTAGGCTATACTGCGCCAAACAATGATTTATTTAAAAAATGAATAGATGTCAGAACTAAAATAATTTAAAATACAATGGAGATAAAACTTCTAAAATTTTAAAAACACTTCGGAACAAGACACGAACAAAGTTTAAAATTTTAAATAGTGGGATGGAAGCAAACTCTGCCAAGCGACACATTGATGAAGTTTAAAATTCTAACTAATCAAGAGTTAGAAAGGACTAAAATTGTTAGGTAAAATCAGGAACATAATGTAAACCAAAGACAAAACACTCAAGACAAAGATAAAACCACTAAATTAGAGATATAAAACCGATTTCATTTAAATAGGGAAACAAATTAGGATGGGGTATATCCCCAAGTAATTCCGTCAAAGATGGATAAAAATTATTAAAATGTTTAAAACGTATACGATTAAAATTTGGGCAGTTACATAAAATGTGGAACACTGACTGATTTTCATTGCAGTTAATACATATAGGCGCTGGTTCGCCGCAAAGTAGGTATTTGTGTGTAAACCTTGTATGGCCGATGCGAAGACGGGCTATGACGACCTGTTTCCTTCGCGTAATATTAAAGGATTTGAAACCTTTTGTGAAGGGCTGGATAGAGTGCAATTTGTTTTGCACCTCTCCATCCCAGTCACGCTGCCAAGAATTGTATATACTGCCCGTAATGGAATTTTTTACATCTTCGTAAGGAACAAGGTCTTCGCAATGGGCACTTGCGGCCTTAGCAGCTGTATCGGCTGCCTCATTTCCAGCAATGCCTACATGACTAGGTATCCAACAGAAGAAAATTTCGAAGTTATTTTGTTTTAGCCTATGGTATGATTGAAAAGATTGGATCACAAAAGGGTGGCTATTGTTGTTACAGTTTGAAAAGGCATCCAACGAACTTTTCGAGTCTGTGTAAAGAATCCACTTTTTTTTATTTGATTGGGCTATTGTTTGGAGAGAGGTGGCGATGGCTTTGCTTTCAGAAGTGAAGACTGAGCAAGAATTAGGTAGTTGTTGTGAGACAGTATTACCATCAATTACTGCTGCGAAGCCAACGTGATCATTTATCTTAGATCCGTCGATAAAGATTTCGTAATATGAAGAATATTTTTGTTTTACCTCATAGTAGATTTGTTGGTATACCAAGTCTGCAGTAGTATCTTTTTGAAAGTTACAGAAATCATAAATAAAAGTAATGTTATTTTTGTTCCAAGGTTCAATAGGTTCTGCTGTATCGGGTAAATCAAAATCAGAAAGATGTAGGGTGTTGATCGCCTGTCTCATTCGAATCCCAAATGTTGGTGTGACCGAAGGACGGCGCAGAAATATGTCAGTGTATGATGGATGGAATATATGTAAATGCAAAGGGTGGTTATGGTTTGGTTTGATTTTAAAATAAAAACTTAGAGATAGCTTTAGACGTCTATAGTGCAAAGAAGGTTCGTGTGCTAAGATATGTAAGCTTTGAATAGGCGAGGTTCTGAATGCCCCTGTGCAGATGCGCAGTGCGAGATTATGTATTGGAGCCAGTATCTTTAAGTAACTGTTAGCTGCAGAGCCATAGATTTGACAACCGTAATCAATTTTTGAGCGTATCAGAGCCCTGTAAATTCTTAGCATGGACTCTGTATCGGCACCCCAAGAAGTGTTTGCTAGGACTTTAAGAATATTCAGTTTCAATGAGCATTTTTTTCTTAACTCTCGTATGTGTGGCAAAAATTTTAGTTTATTGTCGAGTATGATTCCAAGAAATTTTCCTTCAGTTTTTACAGATATTGGTTGGTTGTTAATAAGAAGGTCCGGATCAGGATGAAGACCTCTTTTACGGCAGAAATGAATGCAGAAAGTTTTTTGGGGGGAAAGGAAAAACCATTCTCCTCCGCCCATTGAGAGACTTTATTGATAGCTATTTGAAGCTGTCTTTCAATGATACTCATGTTCGATGACGAAAAAGATATTTGGAAATCATCAACGAACATAGTACCTTTGACAGCGGGAGGCAATTGTTCGTGTAAGCTGTTGATTGCTATAATGAAAAGAGTAACGCTCAACACACTTCCTTGGGGTACACCTTCTTCTTGGATGAAGGTATCCGACAAGACAGATTTGACTCGTACACGAAAAGATCGATGTTTAAGAAAATTGGAGATAAAGATTGGTAGGTTACCTCGCAACCCATACTCGTGCAGAGTTTTGAGGATCCCATATCTCCAGGTACGGTCATATGCCTTTTCAATGTCGAAGAATACGCTCACGAGATGTTTTCGTTTAAGAAATGCTTCTCTAATTGATGTTTCAAGAAGCAGCAAGTTGTCAATTGTGCTCCTGCCGCGCCTGAATCCACTCTGAAAGGAAGATAGAATGATTGGTCTCCAGAATGAAAGTCAGTCTGGCGTTAACCATCCGCTCCATCAATTTACAGAGGCAACTTGTTAGAGCTATAGGTCTATAGCTTTCGGGTTGATTGGGTGGTTTGCTCGGTTTCAGTAATGGTATTATTGTTGCTTGAGTCCAGATTGTTGGAAAACTATGTTCATTCCAAATTCTATTAAAAAGATGTAGTATATTAGCTAAAGAAGTTTTACTTAAATTTTTCAACATACTGTTATGTATTTTGTCCGGCCCAGGTGAAGTATTGCGAGTTTTTTCCAAAGCGGTAACAAGTTCTTTAAAAGTAAAATTATGATTATATGTATTTAAAATATTCGAGTTAAAATTAAGAATTTTACGTTCCTTAAGGGATTTAAGAGCTTCAGCACGAGCTCTCTTCAGTGCCACAAGAATTTGCGTGGACGGATAGCGACGAAAAGTGCTCCATGCTTTCTTTTGTCTTTTATAAGCTGCCTGACAATCAGAATTCCACCAAGGTTTAGGAAATTTAATCCTGCCCTTAGTGGTTCTTGGTATAGCAGCGTTCGCTGCATTCAAAATAGTGTCGGTTACTCGTCTTACCGCTTCATCGATGTCAGTGTCATTCACAACTTCGAATGTTATTTCTGCCAGCTGGGTAAATGTGGCCCAATCGGCTCGATCAAGGCGGAAACGGGATTGCTGCTGCTGTTGATAGCTGCAGCGTCCAGTAAATGTTATCTTGATCGGAAAGTGGCCACTGGTGTAGAGTCCACCCTCAACATGGAAATCCCACAGTGGCAGAACAGAAGGTGAGCATACTGCAAGATCGATGGCATGGTAAGTCTGCGTCGGAAGATGGAAATAAGTACTTTCACCATTGTTCAGTACGCATAGATCATTGTCACTTAAAGAATCTTCTATTATCAATCCTCTACTGTTGGTGTCTGGACTCCCCCAGAGAGGATTGTGGCCATTGAAATCCCCCAAGATGAGAAATGGGGGTGGGAGTTGATCTATCAATGTCTGCAGTTCCACGCTTCTCAAGTCATAAGAAGGTGGAATGTACACAGAGCACACTGTGACCAGAGAGTGAAGGTGAACACGCGCAGCTACTGCCTGGAGGGACGTGTTGATATTGAGCTGGCTAGATGCATAATCATTAGAGATTAGCAATGCCACTCCACCACAACGACGGTCTCCTGTCAAGCAGTCCTTGCGGTATATTTCAAAACCTTTCAACCTCGGTCTATCAGCAGGTGACAAGAATGTCTCTTGCAGACAGAAAATGGCCGGTTGGTGATATTCGACAAGATCTTTGACGTCCGTGACATTATGCGAGTAACTTTGACAATTCCACGAAAGAATGCTCAGGACCATGATGAGAAAAATTAGGAAGAATGGCCAAACAAAAAAGTGGTGCATTAGGCAGAGGGGTCCTTCCACCCTTCATCGTCGGATGGCGGGAGTTCTTCAAATGCAATATCATTAGCTTCATCGTGAGGGGAACAACTTCCTCAAGAATAGCTTTAGTGAGCTTTGTTTTCTTGTTAGAGTACAAGAAGTCCTCTTTTTTGAAATTAAAAATTTGGGGGCCTCTGTTTAGAGGAAACCCCAATTTTAGCCCGCGTTTTAATAAGTTTCTTTTTTTCTATAGTTTTCTTTGGATTTTGTGTTTTGCTATAGTATTTCAACATTAGAGTGTTCATCGATATGTTTTACATGTTGTGGCTTGTGTTTGTAATTTATTTTTTGAGAAGAATTTGAGCTATTAGATTGTTACATTTTGTGTTAGTGTTGAGATGCTGGCTTAACAGTGTTATTTTGGCTATCTGTTTGTGTGCTAGAAGTTTTGAATACTTTTTAAACTGCAGCAGCATAAGAAACTCCTGCAGTGGAGTGTCGAGAATCTACTATTTTTCTTGCGTCTGGATATGATATTTTTTGAGTCGTTTTAATTACCTGTATTTCCTTTTCTAGGATCCATTTAGAGCATTTTCTAGAATAGGAGGGATGATCTGCCTTGCAGTTGACACATTTAAATTCTTTCGTGCATTCGTTACTATCATGGCCAGGTTCGGCACATCTGGCACAAGTGCTGGTACCACGGCACGAAATCTTAGAATGGCCAAACCGCTGGCATTTAAAGCACCGAAGGGATGTGGGATGTATGGTCGAACTGGACAAGAGAGATAACCAGCTTTGACACGTGAAGGGAGGTCAGGAGTATGAAAGTCAAGATAACGTGTTTAGTGGGCGCCATTTCGCCATCACGTTTAACAGTTATTCTTTTCACTCCTCTTACGTATCTGGATCTTTCATTTCCTCCAGGATTTCTTGCTCGGGTGTAAAGAGAGGTCAGGTTCCGAAATAATACCTCTAGAAAAATTTAATGAATTGTGTTCTGTAACTGTTACATAGATAAGAGCCTATTTGTTTGATTGATAGTAATGGATTTTATTTGTTTTGTTCTTTAATTTCGACTAGAAGTTCACCAGTACGTAATTTTTTAACTGATTGAATTCTCCGATTAAATGTAGTCAAGCTTTATTAATAAGAAACGGAGAAACTTTGAGTAAAATTTAAATTGCGGTCTACGCTTAATGACAAAAAATTTGCTGCGCTCGAGGCAAATCAATCTGACGCTCCCCACTAGGGGGAGAGAGTTTTTTTTTTTTGAATCCATGAACGGACCGGAGAACTGGGGGGAAAGAAGGGGTCGAGCCCCTGCGTAGCCCCCCTACACAGAGGTAAGGCTGTATACGACAGGGTTCGCCAGCTAGCCCTGAAGTCGACCGCTTGAGGCACCGCTTGGCCCCGGTACCATGCAGCCATCGGCACGGTCGCTGAACCTTGGCTTGGGCTTGTTCCGAAATTTGGTAAGTGTGATGAGGGAAGGAAGGAGAAAAAATCCCTACCCGCCGAACTTCGGTTTGAGCAACTGGGGGTCACTACTCCGCCAAGAGCTCGCCCCGAACACACCACACCGCAAGCCCCCCCACCACGACAAGGTAAACGGACAACGGGGGGGGGGTCTAAATGTTAAAGATAGTATTTCAAAAATCCTATCAACACTACATAAATTTGGCAATTATTATCTAAAACTAGAATTATGCAGCTATATTTTTTTTCATGATATGGGCGATTCTCTGTAAACTCGTCATTTTTCACTCGAAATCATGGTTCTCATGGTTTTTTGAAATGTTCGTATAATTATAATACTATTGCTCAGAAAATGAATCTATTACTTTGGTTTGAAAGAGGGCCAATTGAAGTTTATGTTTTTCTGATAAATCATGATAGGGGGTTACTCCCACTAGGCAGGGGACTGTGCTAGGTAGCTGTATTTTTGCCCTTTGTAGCGTAATATCTGCAAAACTATTGGCACATAATTAGTTTCAAGACTACCTATAAATTTAGGCAGAAATCGTGGACATAATAACTAATATGTTTCATATTTAAACTAATTGCCATTAATAAATTCACTTCCCAGAGGACTGTTTTCGCAACGATCACGATGCATACTTTCAGCACAAATGTGGCTCTCGAACTAAACAAAGTGGCGTATCAACACCGTTCACGGCGATTTCGTCAAATTCACACTGATTACTTTAAACTTCATGCCAAAAAGAATTTGCAAAAGTTATAGATTTTTCGTTTTACAGCTTTGAATTTGTTGCAGGGGACTGTTCGAAAAAACTCTGGACAGAATTTACATGACAATTTTAAGTTTTAGAAATACGTAATTATACTTTATTTCATAAGAAAAATATAGCTTCATTATTCTATTTTTAGATATTAATTGCCAAATGTATGTAGTGTTAATAGGTTTTTTGAAATACTATCTTTAACAGTTAGACTATGGGATTGGGACAGCCAGGGGACTGTGTTTTTGGTGCTTAGATAAATTCTAGAAAAAAAAACTAAATTGTTATCGCTCCAAATACAATTGGCCCACAAAGTATTAATGCTTTTCTTGCATTAAGAGCGATAATTACTTAATTACACTTTATTATTTTTAAAATACTTGGTCCGGACACCCAATTACCAGTTTACAGAGAATCGCCCATAAGGGTGATTCTACGATCAATGCGTTTTTTGTGTCCCCAAAGAAAAAATAATCTGTTTTATCTCACACTCATTATATCACTAGTAGCCGCTATTTTTATGATTGTAGTGGTAAGGGCCAGACGAAATTTCAATTTTTGGGGGTTTATCGATACCAGGGGAAAACGCGTTGCCAGGGGAGTGACACTATTGGCGGAATTCTGGTTTGATTTACAATTATTTCACTTATTTTTCGGTGTAAAATCATAGTATGGACTCATTTCTATGAGACCTGTATTAAAAAAAATTTTCACGTTGTAATAAAATGAAAAAAAAATAATCCTGAAAACACGACATGTTGCATACAAGTCGCACCGCAGATCCCAAATGAAAATACTTCTCGCATTATTTACGTTCATTCAAATTGCTTTCACAGGGGCAATAAGGATTAAAAATGAAATTAATTATGCTTATATCACAGTTTTAATGTATATTTACCCTTTTTTTGGACAAAAATGCCAGGGGAGTGACGCCAGAGAAGTGACAAAATCACACATTACCTATAAAAACAGCATCACGCGTTCTTCTTACCAGAACTTCAAGTAAACCGTGATGTCTGCACACAATAAGCATTGCATTGTACATACGCATACTTATGTAACGATGAAATATCAAAAGTTATACTTACCAGGGGAAATACTACAGCGACTGGCGCAGTAAGCTTTGAGGCACTTTCAACAAGAACCGATGCAATAATATTCGAATTTTTTTAAAACCTCTTAGCTTGCTTTTAACTTTACTCAGTATTACACTGGTTATTCGCAATCAACATCATTCTTATGCATTTTTTATACTAAATTTCAGTCTTTGAAGTTCGCCAGGTGGAGGTGACACTATTGATATGGCCCGTTGAAAAGTGTATTTTTTTTAAATAATAATAAATATTTTTTCAATGTTTACTGATGAAATTGGTTTCTCTGTTAATGTAAGTGTATGATTATGGCAAAAAACATTATGCCACGTTAGCAAAAACTGAGCGTCGAACATGTTTGTATAAAAACTAGTATTTGAACAGGCCAGGGGAGTATACATTTATGACTATTTTCGGCTGTAAATGCTAAAATAAAATAATTGCAGTGAATTAATTGGGTGGTCCATATAAAAGATAATAGTCTGTAATGCTTCAGCATGCAAAAACATTATTAAAATCAGTTTCACATGAAGTTTTTCCATTGGCCGTCTGAATTCAAATAGCGTAGAATGACCCTTATAGATTTTTCGTATTACAGCTTTGAATTTGTTGCAGGGGACTGTTCGAAAAAACTCTGGACAGAATTTACATGAGTGTTAATAGGTTTTTTGAAATACTATCTTTAACAGTTAGACTATGGGATTGGGACAGCCAGGGGACTGTGTTTTTGGTGCTTAGATAATTTCTAGAAAAAAAAAATTAAATTGTTATCGCTCCAAATACAATTGGCCCACAAAGTATTAATGCTTTTCTTGTATTAAGAGCGATAATTACTTAATTGCACTTTATTATTTTTAAAATACCTGGTCCGGACAGCCAATTACCAGTTTACAGAGAATCGCCCATATAAGGTCTAATTACGTATTTCTAAAACTTAAAATTGTCATGTAAATTCTGTCGAGAGATTTTTCAAACAGTCCCCTGAGTCAAATTTAAAGCTCCAATAGAAAAAATATGTTACTCTTGAAATGTTTTTTGACATGAAGTTTAAAGCAATCAGTGTGAATTTGCTGAAATTGCTGAGAACGGTGTTGAAACGATACTTTGCTTAGTTTGAGAGCCACATTTGTGATGAAAGTATGTATCAGGGTCGTTGCGAAAACAGTCCTCTGGTTAGTTATTTTATCAATGTCAATTAGTTTAACTATGAAACATATTAGTTATTATGTCCACGATTTGTGCCTAAATTTATAGGTAGTCTCGTAACTAATTATGTTCCAATAGTTTTGCAGATATTACGCAACAAAGAGCAAAAACACAGTCACCTGGCACAGTCCCCTACCTAGTTATACAAGGCGGGGGACTTACCCCCTATCACAATTTATCAGAAAAACACAAGCTTCAATTGGCCCTTTTTCAAACCAAAGTAATAGATTCATTTTCTGAGCAATAGTAAAATAATTATACGAACATTTCAAAAAGCCATTCCCGGACAGATTTCGTGTGAAAAATGACGAGTTTACAGAGAATCTCCCAAATACAAAATTTAACTAGACAACTAAACCAGTTAACTGAGGCTCAGCAAATCAACAACACTCAGTGTCGCCCTAGCTCATCATGGGCTAATTCTTCAGCACAAACTTTTGTGCCTACCAATGAATTTTCTACACACAATGCCCACTCTGGCATTTCTTGTCATATTTGTGGCAAGGGGCATTTAACGACTCAGTGTTGGAATTTTATAACTAATTCCCGAGCCAGAGGGAATAGTTTCCAGCAACAAAATTTTAACAGGGGTAGCAGACGTCCTTATCATAGACGAGGTAGCTTTCGAGCACATCATAGGGGACCTTATCAAAGGAATTTAAACAACTAGGGGGTTTTGTCCTGAAAATAATTACAAGAATCTAAGGTTACCTACAGAAACCCCGCACGACCACAGTTTTGACCTTAGCCACAATAAAGACAAAAATTCACAAAAGAAACAAATTCTTCAAAATGTTGTGAATAACTAAGAATTCTTCGACACAAACAAACCTTTCTTCCTATCTTGACAAAGTTACCAACCCCGAAGTTCAAATTTTATCATCTTGTAATACTCGGGAAAATCACAAATTGCCTTTAATAAAACTAATTTTCGGTAATCAATCTTATATAGGGCTGATTGATAGTGGCGCGTCAATTTCGCTTGCTCGGGCTGACGTTTTAGAAAATATAAAGGAAGTTGCCAAAGTCGAGTATGTTTCTCGCTCAGTTAAAATTCAGCTACTTAACAGCTCTACTGTCCAATACATGTCGTCAGTTAATTTGTCATTTAGGATTGAGTCTAAATGGTCCCGCAATTTGTTTTTTGTGACCCAAAACAACTGGTCTTATGATTACGAATTCATCTTAGGTTACGATTTTCTTCAAAGAAACAAATTAATCCTTGACCCTGCAAACTGCAAACTGATCATGGACAATCACCATTTCAATTTTTCAACACTAGCATTTTTCCTGAAACGACACCTAATGACAATCCAATTGACAATCAAAAACAAAATGTAAACGATGCCAAAATTGTCAATAATGTTACAATTTTACCTGGTACTTTTGAGATAGTTAAATTAGAGATACCGAGTCAAATGCAAAATCTGAAGCAAATTATCTTAACACCTAAAGTAAATAAACTCAACTACCAAATAAGTGACTCTGTACATTCTACCGACAATGACATATATATATACACTATAATTGAAAATTCATCTGACAAACAAATCAAAATAAAAAAAAAGAACTAGTATTGGTACCGTTGAATCTTTTGATGATAGCTGTGTTGTTAAACCTTCAAAGGAACAAATTTTTCAAATTAACAATTTAAATGTTAATGATGTTAATGAACTTAGGAGGAAGGAACTACATGAATCCGATTTTGACTTGAGTCACCTTGACGACAGTAATAGAAAAAAAATGTTGGAATTGTTAATGAACAATTATGCTGTCTTTTCGGAGAGTTATGCCACTCTTGGGCTTACTACTGCTGTGACTCCTTCTATGAAATTATTACATGATTTTCCACTTCAAACAAAAACGTATCCCATTCCGAATATAGCTAAACAGTTTGCACAAAAAGAAATTGCCCAGCTTTTAGAAGCCAAAATTATAGAAGTATTTTTATTTGGGATCTGCGGTGCGACTTATGTGCAACATGTCGTGTTTTCAAGATTGATTTTTTTTACTTTATTACAACGTGAAATTTTTTTTTTAAATACAGGTCTGATAGAAATGAGTCCATACTATGATTTTACACCGAAAAATAGGTAAAATATTAGTAATTCAAACCAGAATTCTGCCAATAGTGTCACTCCCCTGGAAACGCATTTTTCCCTGGTATCGATAACCCCCCCCCCCCCAAAAAAATTTAAATTTCGTCTGGCCCTTACCACTACAATCATCAAGATAGCGGATACTAGTGATGTAATGAGTGTGAAATTAAACAGATTATTTTTTCTTTGGGGACACAAAAAACGCATTGACCGTAGAATCACCCATATACCTTGCAATTCTGAATTGAAATTATTTTGCTACAAAATATATCAAAGGAAATCATGTTTTGAAAATATCATATCATTTTCAGATATAGTATTTCAGTATTTTTCAGTAATTTTATTGAAGAAAATTGCACGATAGACGTTAAAAAATAATAAAATGTATTTGTGTAGTTTTCAATTATTTTTAATCGTATACAAAGCTTTGGTCATATACTCATAATGCATCCAAAAAACATATTAAGATTATTGACGTTGAAGTTCAACGGTCCGGAATATGATTGTGAATCAGTTATTTCTGATGAAGAGAAAGAATTCGCAACGCATCTTGAATTACTCATAAAAGATGCAATAAATGCAGATACGTTTGTTGAATCATTTCAGAACGAAACATTAGACTTCGAAGAGGCCAGCGTATTTCCTGATGTTTGTGCAATAGAAGAGGAATTTGATGACGATGAAGACGAGGACATTTTTAACAACAAAGTTACGTCGCAAATTGATTTTGAATACAAAAAGAAGGCTGTGAAGTTTTGGACGTCTGGAAAACAAAAGAGCAGGAAATTTAAAAGTGGATCTAGATTTAGGAAATTAAAGCATATGAAACAGCTTTATAGATGGGAAGCACATGTTTCTGAAGACTAGAAAAGTTTAAAAAAGTATCACAACATATTCTAGAACGTTTTGAAAATGCCATCAAGCATGCTTTACCAGTCCGTGACTCTAATTTAAGAAAATGGGCCATTGAGGCAAGATAACGAGTTTGTTTATCCGAGAAACTTTTAAAAGCATCGCCAAAATACATTCACAATTTTAAAGAGAAACACAGGATCGTGTCGAGAAAAATTAATACATTTATTACACGACCTTACTTGACAAGTAAAGAGCAGTTAGCTGAAAAAGCAAACAATTTTGTCACTGACGTAAAATCAGAAATGTTGAAAGTGGATCAGGAAAACACTTATAATTCCGATCAGCCTGGATTCTGCTTGGAAATGCACGTTGGCCGAACTTCATCGTATATTGGGACTACTACTAAAGTAGAGTCGTTAGCTCAAAAGTATGAACTCACTTACCCACAGCTACACAATTCAGCCATTTTTATCTGCAGACGGTCAATTAAAGTCAGCTTTCTTAGTTGTTAGGGCAGAAAAAAATGGAAAATTTGGTCCTCTTGTGGAAAAAAAAATATTCAGAGCTCCTAACATTGTTGTATTTGCCTCGAAATCTGGAAAACTAACAACAGAATTATCAAAAAAATGGTTTCATGAGGTTTTTTTACCCAATGTTGCTGATAATTCCGTATTGTGCATTGATTCTTGGAGTGGTCAAGGTGAAACAAAGTTTGTAACTGAAGATAACAAGAAAAAAGTGAAAGTTATGACTATACCACTAGGTACAACTGGAATGATTCAGCCCCTCGATGTATATGGTATTCGCCCTTGGAAACATTTTGTAGAATATTTTAGCGATATTGTCATGTTGCATGAATTGGACTTTAAAATGTTATTTCTTGTATGCAAGTTAAAGTTACAATCAATTCTCTTCCCCTCGATTTGTCAATATGTTTAAGTACGCATGGTACAAAAGTGGATATGTAACAGAAAAACCAATACACTCCGAAACTCCAGTTACTTATTGTTTTCACAATTTCAATTTATCTTGTCAAATGTGTGATGAACTAGCCAGTATGAGGAGTAGTTGGTGTACAAAGTCTATATGTATTAAACATTTTTTTGGACTAGATAATAATAAAACATCACATTATTGTGAAGAATACCTTAAATAAAGGATACTTACTCGTCTCCACATTGGTCATACCCGATTCACCCATAAACATCTTCTTTGCCGAGAATCAGCTCCTTTATGTAATACGTGCAATGTTAACCAGACAGTGTTGCATATTTTATGCAACTGCCCAAATTTTAAAAATTTTCGTTTTAAACATTTTAAAAATGAATGAAGAGTTGTAGGTTAGATTAAAACTATAATTGTTCTTTGCTTACTAGATGCATTAAGACCGTGAAAGCCCAGCTTTAAAGTGGAAAATCATGTTTTTATGACTAACACGTAGAAAAAAAGCATATATAAAAGCATAATATCTAAATTATTTCTTTCTGTAAATGGAAAATAAATTTAAATATTATATGTTTTGGTAAAAGGGTTAGTTTATACCACAAAAAACTCATCTAATATTATGAAAATAATTAATTTTGCATTATGTGATGATTTTTTGGCGTCAAAATAAATGAGATTTTTCAGCCAACTATGAGGCTTCATATCTCTAAAACTAGAACGATATCACTCATAACATTTTTGGTGCATATTTACTACTATAAGAAGGTTATCCAGTTAAATTTTTGTAGATTTTCATTCAGTCCCTTTTCAGATATTAAATCTCAAAGTTACCATTTTTTCTCCAAAATGCCAACTTTGACAAATTATATAAAAAAAAGGACTGTCTTCAAATGTTTCACACTACTTCTGGGAATAGTCCTATGAGATATCTATTCAAGGGAAAAAAAAGTAAGGGTGAGTCTTAATTCCTTCTACTAATATTTTTATGCCAAAAATGTAAAATTTCACACAAAAAATCTTATTTTTAAGCTAATTTTACACAAATTTGTTACTAATTGTCAGAAAAATAACTGATATAGAAATTTAGATCATTTTTTGCTCAATCAAGTGGTTTTTAAATCATTTTGATATATTTAAAAATAAAAAAGTTATAAGCATCCTCAAAAAGTACTCTTTTCATGAAAAGTCGCTTCCGCAGCTACTGAAAAGTGCTTGCCAAAAAAAATTCTGAAGGTTTAAAATTTTTTAAACCATTGTTTCATGCTCCAAATATAACAGTTAATTAACAGGCAAAAAGTTTTAAAAATCAAAAATAGTGAGCAACATGGCTGTATGATCTCACATGGATTGACCCATTTCTGATTTTACTTAAAATTATCTGGCCTTTTTTTTCTTGTTTTGCTAAGATTTTATACATCATTTATGTGTCTCTTTTAAAGACGTTTTAAATACTTCATGGGCTTTTAAATACTTTATATCATCGTTTAGCGCAGCATAGCCTAGGAAGGATCTTGTGCCAGTAACCTAAAGAAACCAACCAACCAACCAGAAGAACTGGTTTCGACCGGTATTGTGTGCCATTTTCTTTTTTGTGCGCGTCGCTTTTTCTCCCCCCCCCCCCTGCAAGCATGTGGTCGCCTTCTTACGAAGTATGCGGTGTGAGGAACGCTTGGTCCCGTAGAGTGAAAAAAAAAAACTCAATTTTTTCTAAAAGTGATTACATCAGAAATACTGTGAACCATGAAATATCCTAATCTCATCTGCCATCCGGAAATGCTGAAAAGACCTGTTTGAACATTCATCGCGAAGATGCAGAGCGATAGTAAGTCTCTGGTACAAGAACGCCATGTGGTTCCCCCAACCCTTCTGCCTGTGCCTGAATAAGCTGCCGGCCACCACCGCGTCCATTTTTCAATGATGCCCTTTTCCGGTCCCACCTCGACAATGCAAGGAAGGAGATTGACGTTTCCGGACAAAAAAAAAATGTGAATTTACATCGACGTGCCGCTAGAAAAAAAAAGGCCCGTGTTTGAGTGCCCCGTAAATCCCCATAGGGTAAATATTTATCCTTTTTTTTTTCACTCATTACGCCAGACTACGGCCGTCGCTTCCGTGTCTGTAGTCGTACTTGAGTCGATTCTCATCAAATCCGCGATAAGGACATTTGAATGAAATGAACTTACATGCATTTACGTAACAACGCCATTTTTTGGCCCAGAATTAATATTTTGTCATATTTTTGTAATTGCGATCATTGACGATTTACTCATTCAATTGGTGCGCACCTTACATTAAAATGAAATGCATATCTATCACTCATAACTGCCAATAAATAATCTTATTTTTATCATGACTGGTGCTATCTCATTTCTCTGGTGAAGCAATATATTTGGTACTGTTCTTTTTCTTTCAGCTTAATCTCGATTCCGTATCACAACGCATTGTATATTATGATCCTCTTTTTTCAGCTTGCTCGCTTTGAGCAATCTCTGTGAGAAGTTATTTAACGACGCACGTACTGGCGTTCGTGGGTTTTACCACCTCATATTTCGGATTTCAGCTTGCTCAAAATTATTCGTTTCCTTTTTTATTAAACAAACCCACACCGTCACATCCATGCCATCCTTTTTGAATACGAATGAAATAAATTACCAATGAGAGAACTTACTTAATCAAAATAAAGTCAAGTTCATATTTACAACTAAACAAAGAGAGAAAACGAATTTCGAATTGAGTAAAAAATTACCTTCATTGAAAAGGTAGCTTTTCAAAATGAGGGACATTGGCGACTTGGCGATAAATAATTTTGATTGCAACCCCGCTCCATGCCTCTCTCTCCGGCAACCCTACTCGATCCTCCGGTATCGGGCGATAGATTGATTTCCGATGGCAACCCAGTCGGTCCAGCCATGGCGACTAGCTCGGTCTTTCCGGCAACCCTACTAACCGCATGCTTTTCCCCGCTCCATCTCGAGGAATCTCTTTTGCGCTCTTGCTGATTTTTTCATCTTTCAGGAGTTTTCGATTCCGTTTATCGTGTTCCGTTTATCGTGTTTCTTTATAGGAAAACTTAAGTACTTTTCATATTTTTTTATTGGCTTTTAAATGTATAATGTAAATTTTGTTATGTGTATTAAATTATTTTATTTATTATCTTGCGGTAGACTTTTTTCGATAGTGGAATTTGCATTCGTTTCCGTTCTATACATCGTCTATTTCTTAACAGAAAAATTGTAAGTACCTTTTATATATTTTTTATTTTGAATTTTAAACGTATAACATTAATTATACTATTTGTAGTAAATTATTGTATTTATTATCTTGCGGTAGACGTTTTTTCATCGTTCCAGAGTTCCTTTTTGTTCTAAATCGGGTGTTTAATAGAAAAACTGTAAGTACCTTTTATATATTTTTTATTTTGGATTTTAAATGTATAATGTAAATTATGTTATGTGTATTAAATTATTTTATTCATTATCTTGCGGTAGACTTTTTTCGACAGTGGAATTTGCATCGTTTTCTATCTATACATCGTCTATTTCTCAACAGAAAAATTTTAAGTACCTTTTATATCCTTTTTATTTTGAATTTTAAATGCATAATATCAATTATACTATGTGTGTTAAATTATTGGATTTATTATCTTACGAGAGACTTTTTTTCATCTCTCCAGTTTTCGTTTTTTTTTTTTTTTTTTTTCTACATCGTGTGTTTCTTAATAGAAAAACTAATATTTTTTATTCTGTAACTGTAATACATTTTTTTTTTTTTAGGATTTTAAACGTATAATGTAAATTATAGCATTTCTTAGTCGACTTATCGCCCGGCGACGCCATAATGCCATGCCACGCCACGCCGAACGCAATTGTTCCTATATTTCCTACAAATAATTATTTTTTTAGTTGAATGAGGAGTTTCAATTAACGGGACTTATGGTATTGTATTTCTTGCAAAATTGATCGTTTTTATTCTGCTTATTTATTTTTTTACTTCGGATGAACTAGGAGTTTCGATTCAATGCGGCATGGTTTCCCGTTTTAGGGGTTAAATCAATTTGTTCTCATCAAATTTTACGATAAAATTAGTTTTCTTTACCAATGTCGTTGTTTCAGACAAATTCTTTTCTTTTTATTTTGAAATTCAATTGAATCATTTATTTTTCCTTCTATGATGGTCCCTTTTGCCGCATTTAGTTTATTTGGTCGTTTCTTGTTTGTTCTTTGATGTTTGTTTTTTCCTTTTTTGTTAACTTTCTGTTATTTGTTTCTGAACTGTTGTTTTTAGTTTGTCTGTTCTCTTTTTTGTTAAATAATTAATTTTGGCCCTAGATGGCCTGCTCAAAACCTTCACGGGAACAAGCAGTTCTAACAAAGACTACCAACGAAAACATGGATCCCAAATTGGTGAATTTCAACATATTCACTTGGTCGGGGCTGCTCGAGTCTGAAGAGGTTGCACTAAATTTCCTGACGGAGATGGAGGTTGCCCCAGATCCGAAAAACTGCCCTCCGTGTGATCTTTGTGGCGGCAAGATGGTCGCTTCAAAGGATAAGACCCGTAGGTACTTATTCAAGTACGCTTGTCGTCGATGCAACAAGAAGGTATATGTTCTTTTTTTTGTCTTTTCAACTGGTTTTAATAAATTTTGTTACCGTTTCTGGTACAAATGTGTTTTACGACCTACGACGCCAACGAAGGCGATAAGTATTTCCGGATGGCACCCCGGACAAAACGCAATGTCTGTGACGTCATGGGCGTGCGGTGCTCCGTGGATCCTGCGGTGATGCTCTGTGAGTATGGTAACCCTGAGTGAATTCTGAGTGAAGCACAGTTTGAAGTTGTTCTTTTCTCACGTGGGCGTTCGTGTGGAAAGTAGGTGAAGGTATGTTCTGCTCTTAGGGAGATTTTGAAGGAATTTAAACTTGAATACTCTAAAATAAAGTTTCCGATGAAACTTTAGGTAACTTTCCGAAGCTTTATTTTAGAGTATTAAAGTTTCAAATTGTTTGTTTAGGTTTTTTTGTCTCATATACATCGTACCGATTATGAGTTCGGTGTGTAGTGTTGTTAAAAAATATCAGTTGAAACTGTTAAATGAGTCGTTTTTTACTTTTTCTAGCTCTCGCCCTACTTACGGTCGTACCGGGGTGCCAAATCGTTTGTTTATTTTTAAATTAATTGAGAACAAAGAGGTATTTCTGGAATTTTTAAGGGAAGTAGGGTTATTGAAAAGTGAAATTATTTGTACTCGATGCAGTTCGTCAATGACAATAAGAAATAGAAAGAATATATCTGATGGCTACGGATTTATATGCAGAAACAAAGTAGATGGGAAAATGTGTGGGAAAGAAACTAGTATAAGGTAGGGGTCGTGGTTTACTCTGAGTAAATTGAAGTTGGAGGAAATTTTTTTGCTGACATACGAAATTGTTATTGGTACGAAAACGGCAGACATAGAAAAGCAGTATTTTTTTGCTACTCACACAATGACAGACTGGCGAAACTATATAAATGAAGAAATTATAAATTACATAGAATTACATTCGGAAAAAATAGGGGGGTTTGACAAAATAGTCGAAATAGACGAATCAAAATTTGGAAAAAGAAAATATAACAGGGGTCATGCAGTCGAGGATCAGTGGGTTTTTGGGGGAATAGAAAGGGGGACGGGTAAAATGTTTTTTGTTGCTGTGGGTGATAGGAGTAGGGATACTTTATTTTCTGTTATTAAAGAATGGATTTTGCCAGGCACTACCATACATTCAGACGGGTGGAAAGCGTACAAAACTTTAGATAGAGAAGGCTTTGAACATTTCGCGGTAAATCACGATCTTCATTTTGTAGACCCCGACACAGGCTGTCACACTAATACCATTGAATCCACATGGCGACACGTTAAAAGTACACTACCTACACACAATAGGAAGGGGATTTTAAATGTTATCTTGCTTATTACATGTTCAAAAAGAATTGTGAGTTTCATAATGAAGATAGGTTTAACAAATTTTTAGAAATAGTAAGGGGGATTAATTGGGAAGATTACGAAATAAGAGAAAAGTAAAACCATTTTTTTCTCGAAATTTTCTTTAGAATTTTATTAACAAAATTGCAATTTTGGTACTAACATTTTTGGGATTTAACGTTTTTTCATACATTTTGTGAGTATAATTTCCCTAAGAGCGGAACATACCTGCACGACCTTTTTGGTACAAGCATTTTTGGGATTTAACGTTTTGGAACGTTTGTTCATTAATTTTGTGAGTGGTTAATTTCGCTGCACGACCTGTGCCGCGGTAGTTGGAAAGTATAAAAAATCCAAGGTAAGTGTATTGAAAAAACCTTTTCATATTGTGTTATATTGTATTGCATAATATTGTAGGATACTTTGTTTATCTTCGTTTTTTCCTGTTGGTGCCAAAAGAGCATCGCCAAGATCGATGTGCGATAATTGGCGTCGTACATCGAATGCTTGGCGACGTCTTTTGGCGCCAACAGGAAAAAGTCGCCAAGGCTAGGTCGGATATCGCATTTGTTCCCTGTTTCTGACTTAGCTCCATTCATTATAGATCACACCTGGAGAGAACACCTTTCTGCATGGACTGAAGCTCCCCTTCCGGGAAATACTTATCATCATTATTGCTTTCATATACCAGCTACCTCTCTCCCACGTGATGGAAGAGGTGCGGCAGTTTCGGCTGCAGAAAGGGGTCAAGTGCCCCAATCTGTCTTCCGAGACAATTGTCAACCTCTTCAGTTATCTGCGAGAGGTAGCTGAGGTCTTTGCTTCGCATCACTCAAAGCTCCTCGGAGGACTTGGGAAGTCAATTCTACAGGATGAAACCTTCCTCACAAAGAGGAAGTACAATAGGGGTAGGATTACACCAAATATGACCCAAACTGTGTTGGGTATTAATTGCAGATACGCTTTTTGCTTTTGCCTTACCTACTTTTTGCTGTGTCTCATTATGTTTTGTTATGTTTCATATTTGCTTTCCATTGTATTTAGAGAAGATAAGGAGGGCCTTTTTTTCCTCGTCGAGGGAAAATCGAAGCGCCATTTGTAGCCCCTCATTAAAAGGCATTGCCACCCAGAAACCAGCTTCGTTTGTACCAACGAGGCGAAGCAATATGATTCAGTGGAGAAATTGTTTACTGAGGCGGTCCACAAAACGACTAATCACAGTCGAGGTGAATTTGTGAACCCCAATGATGCAACAAACACAATAAATCCATTTGAAAACGAGAACCGACTACTGAAGCAGTCCCTGAAGTCGCGGCGCTCTGGAATGCTTCACCAGTATATGGCGTTGCATTATTACAGGCGTTTCCGTCTGCGGGGATTGCCCAGTAGAGGTGCTCAAATTGACTAATTTCTGAGGGACATCGTCGCTGTGTACCCTGGGTGGGCGAAAGAGGGGCTCTCTATCTTGCAAATAGACGCACTAACCGCCGAGTCGGAGAACATTGAGCATCTGATGCCCAAGAGGAAGGGCCCCCAAGGTACTGGACATTGACGACCAGTACCTTGATGGTGATATTCCCTTCCTTGATGACGAAGTGGATGATCCTGACTTTGACCCCTTCACGGTGTGAGGTATTACTGATGTAAAAGTGTCTTTGTTTTCTATTTTATTATGCATTCCTCTCTCATTTATTTTAGAAAATTCATTTTATTTGATTTTTTAGATGTTATTTGTTCCCCTTCCACTGCCCCTATTGTTTGATGATCCCTGCACTGTTCTAGGTACAGTTAAAAAAATTTCAATAATGCTTGTTCTTATATTCCATATTTTGTGTGTTTGTCACTACGTTTCATTTTGGGAAATTGATTTTGTTTTATATTTTTAGATGTTCTTTTCTGTGCTGTGCTCTAAAAACTATGCATTCGCCAGCAAAATCATCAATTGGTAAATTAAAGAACATAAAAATACCTTTAAAACGAATAAAGAATGAATTAGTATTTTATAACTGAAATAGATGGAATAGACTTGAC
>JAXGGA010009238.1:0-52405 GCA_038373865.1 Uloborus plumipes | reverse complement strand
AAAAAAAAGAGTAATATAACTCAGACACTCAATTCAAACGGGTGAAATATATATACATAAAAAATGAAGCTTTTAATGAGTAGTACAAATTAGTGCTGTTTTCGACCGTCTGTAAACTTCAGCAAAACGTCCTTAAATAATGTTTTTAAAAAGGAGAGAAAAAATATTCCAAAGAATTTTTTGCAATTACAGACATCGAAGTTTTAAATTTGAAGCTTTATTTTTTCTTTATACGTCTAATAAACAAAAGAAACTTTTTTATTCGACAATAGTTTTCTTCTTCGTATACAGCCTCTGGGATGGCCATCGCTTCGTTCATTTGTGTAAGGGCCTGGCTCCACATCAGCAGAAAACCGACCGAAACCGAAGGCAGAAACCGAACATCCGGGTACTTTGAATTTAAAGGAAATGGAAAGAACCCGGATTTACGGTTTCTGCTTTCTGTTTTGGTCGGTTTTCTGCTGATGTGGAGTCAGGCCCTGAATCAGTTGAGAGTAATGCTTGAAGTTGAGATTTTGTTACCTTAATAATAAACTTTTGAAGTGTGATTTCGAAGTATCCTTAGTTCACTCACAAACAAGTAAAAAATATTATACATTTACTAGTATGTAGTAGTTAATGGGAATTAACGGATTTTGCGTTTAGAAAGCAGTTTGTTACAGTTTGTAAATTGACGCAATTATATCGCCGTTCCGGAAGAACAATGACGTAACTGAAAAAATTTGTCAAATGCAAATAAGTCCATAGACAATATCAGAAACACGTCCTATATGCAGGGGAACATGGTCGTAACTGTACTTCCACTAAGAACTGCCAGAGGGCTTTTCAGAGAAACAATGACGTAACTGCACTTAGGGGTTGAAATTTAGGGTTGAAATTAGGGTGATTAAATCCAAACCCCTGGTAAATGAGAGTAAAGTATATTTTCAATACTCTCAATATATTATAATTATTTTCTGTCACTTACACCCTTTTCAATTAAACGTTTTACACAACTGCAAATCGTTTTTTTACTCTCCTGTAAAATTGAAGTTTTTGCATTTACGTCACTGTTCTTCCGGAACAGCGATATTATCTAAAGCGCTTGTTTTTCCTAAGCCTGACCCCCATGTGTTATAAATTAGGACCCCTCCCCCTGCTATCTATGTGTTCGTTGTACTACACTCGGGCCACATACTTCTAAAAAATCATATAATTATGCAATTAAATTTAGAATGCATTATTTTAGTAATAGAGTAGTATTTTCTACCTGGAGTTTTTAAAAACAAAGAAAGACTACAGCATGGTTGGATAGCCCTTAACCAGAATCAAATGAACATAAAATCACTCAATATATTTTTATTTTCTAGTTCTATAATGCATAAACATAAAAAATAACATTTAGGAATAAGAAAATGTGAAATCATTTTTCACATTTTGAAATCAGTGAATTGTGTAACTTAACTCGCGCCTGCTTGGAACAAAACACCTTTATTTTTGATAATAATTTTTTCCGTATGTCTGATGGTCTTTCGATGGTCTTTCGATATGCATTATTTCGAGGTCAAATTATTTAGGATTTTACAGTTCGATTTTTACGTAAGGTATGTTGACGATGTGTTTGTTTTTTTGGACTCGTCTCTCCGTGACCATGACAATCTTTTATCTGTGTTAAATTCCATAGACCCGCACATCCAATTCACTATAGAAGTTGAATCTGACTGTCATCTCTCTTTTCTGGATGTTTCCATCACTCGTCAAGATAATACTATCGACACTACTGTTTTTCGCAAACCCTTTGCCGTTACTCTTCCGCCGCATAAATTATCTGCTCATCCCCCCAAACAAAAATTAGCTGTTTTTAGAACTTTTGTTTCCCGTGCTTTGTCCATTTGTTCCAATTCTAGTTTACTTTCTGCTGAGCTTAATTATTTGAAAAGCATTGCTATGGACCGGGGGTTCACAGTCAGTGTCATAGATAACATTTATAAGAAATTAATCAATCCTACTGGTCGAAATCAAACACCTAATTGTGAGAACTATTCCAACACCGTTGTTTTACCATATTTTCCCAGAATCAGCTTTCAGATTGCCAGAATTTTAAAAAAGTTCAATTTTTCGGTCGCCTTTTCTCCAGTGAACAAATTACAATTTTCGCAACTCAAACATCCTGTTCAGGGTCTTGATAGATGGGGTATTTATAATATTTCATGCCAATGTAAATTAACATATATAGGACAGACACGACGCGCTTTAAAATTCCGTGTTAAAGAACATGAAAATTGTGTTAAAAAACAGGATTTCAAACGCTCTTCCATTGCCCAACATTGTTGGTCATGTGGCCATATTTTTGATTTTTCCTCTGCAAAAATTATCCATAGTTGTTCTTCGATTTTTGATTTAGATTTTTGGGAATCCTATTATACCTGGAAAAATTCAGATTTAGTTGTCAATGATCTGTCTAGCACCCCTCCTTTCCCGAACATTTGGAAATCTCTTATTTAAAAACTTTTTCGTCTGTGACGTAATTTTTTGTTGCGCAGTTGTCGTGTCCAACCCTTGACGTAATAGTTTCTGCGTACCTACTCTTCCTGTTCTGTTTATTTACCCTCACGCTTCTCGCATTCCTGGTTCGTTTGACTGGTGTCAGTGAACCATCATCTTTTTGCACTGATGATGGGGCTTCGTTCATAATAGCCCCGAAATAGCTATCTGCTAGAGTTTTCTAACTCTATTTTAACCTTTTATTTGTACTTGTAGACACGTTGTCTTGTATTTTTAACTTCAATAACATTTATATGCCATATTTGTTATTTATTTCTTATTGTTAACTATTTTTTTAAAGGGGAATGGTCGGAATCAGGAGCACTTTTTTAAAAACACCGTTTTCCCCACTTTTTTACAAAATTCAAAAATACTACCTTACAATTTCTTATATGAAGCTTATGACTATGGGATTCTTGCACAACTAAAAGAAGCATGGTTTATGACTGTGGCTAAGCTATTTTATTTAAAGTATTTATGAATCTGTAGGAAGAAAACGAATTGGGGTTCCGACTTTGGTGCATGTCTCCTAATTATATCTGTTTAAAGAAGGGAAAAGTAAACTGATCTTCCTTACTTAAAAAATATTTAAAGCAGCAAGAATAAGCCTCTGCTTTGTATAATTACTATCATTGTTAGCTTTATTACCGGGCTGCAATCGGAAAAAAAGAACCTTCATAATCAGTAGTTTTTACCAATTCATTGCAGCATGAATGCCTCTCCTAAATGCTTCTACTCTTAATTATTTTCTTCGATTCTACTCCAATTTATTTTTGCAAAAGTACTTGTGAAATTATTTAATTCAAAAACTACAATTTTACAAAAAGCTGTATGATAAACTGCTTCTAGTCTTTCTTTTCCTGACGCACAGTTGTGTTCTTTGCTTTATATGCCGCTCGCATAAGTCACCCCATTAATACTCTCCCCTCATTTTAATCAGAAGTAATAAAGTAGTCGTAAAAATGCACGTGAGCTTAAGAAACAAACAAAAAAAAAAAAAGAACAATAACTGCTGTGTAGCCTCAGTGCGAATGTTAATAATTCTACAAAGGGGCTGTATAGGCCTTTTTATAATTATTAGCATTCTGTCATTTGTTACCCGGAATTGTTATACTCATCACCATCACTCATTTTCAACGTTTATCAACCTAACTGCAGAATGAAGGTCTATCCTAAATGTTTCCCATCTGTCGTCTTCTTTTCTGTAATTCTGACCCAATTATTTTTTGCAAAATTACTACTTAAGCAACGAAGTTTAAAAACTAAAATTTTATAAAAAGCTGCGAGAAAAAAGACTTAGAGTTTTCCTTTTCCTGACGCACAGTTGTGTTCTTTGCTTCATATGCCGCTCGCATAAGTCATCCCATTAATACTCTCTCCCCTCATTTTAATCAGAAGTAATAAAGCAGTCGTAAAAATGTACGTGAGCCTAAGAAAAAAAAAACAATAACGGCTTTGTAGCCCCAGTGCGATGGGAATTAATGACGACATTAGAATGACCGGCTTTTCAGGCAGCTCATAATCGAGTTTTTTTTATATTTGGCGAAGCGTTCTTTTCTCCCTAGACGAACATTTAATTCGTCGTTTCTCAAAGCACAATATCTCACGTTTCTAAATTTATGATTTGCGAACGGGAGGTAGAGTTAGATAAGAAGCGTTTTTATGGGTTCATTTAACTCTGAAGTGATCATGCGCTAAAGCTGCATGAAGCAAAATGAAAGTTTTGAGGCAACTGCTATTTCGTGTGTTATAATCGCTTCGCAAAAAAAATGATGTTGATTTTATGATACTTAATGTGACAGTTAAAGCTTTTCTTTAAAATTAATAGCGCTCTGAGTTAGTTATTAAATAGTTCATGAAGACAAAAAAATAACAGGAATATTTAAATATATAGTTTTCCTGGCTTAAGTTGGATTAACGAAATTGCTACCAAAGGCTGGAATGGTAAAAAAGAATGGAAATTTGGGCTTATTTAACGTACGAAAGTTAATTAATGCAATTACAGATAAATAGTTTAATGGCTATTGTTTTTTTATTCCTTGAATGCAATGGGAAAAAAGGGAACAAAGACCAACAAAAAGCCAATAAGAATCATTTATTTGACAGCCATATAATTTCTGAACTCTTTCTTAGAGTTAACTTTTTAAAATTAGTTGCAAATTATTTTGCTTGAATAGAATAAAAATCTACTGCTAAAGTAAGCGTGTGGGAGGATGTTTTCTGTTTAATCAAAAAAAAAAATGCTTTAATTATTGCTTGGTTTGGATTAAAGCAAACATATTGGGGTATAAAAAGAGATTTTCATTTTGAGTGGGATATTTACTAAAGCTATTTTTAGCATTTTCATTTAACTAATTAAAATTTGTTATTTTAGCTTAGGGATTAAAGAAAAAAAATAGGCTAAAGAAAGTGTGATTTTTTTTCCCTTTTTACAGTTTTAAATTAAGTATACTACGTTAGTTATCAGATATTTCATTGAATCATTTTATTTCAGGATCGAACATATGTAGCTGTTGCCGGTTAATCGAATCAGTGGTTAACTGAATCGACTACTTTAAAGAATAAAATCATCAAAAGCAGAACAGTTCCGCTTTATTAAATTAGCCAGTTTATTGAATCGGCAGTTTTGTTGAATTGAACTTATTTAGAACAAACGTGATTCATATAAGCGGCAGCGATTGTAGTTCGAAAGCTATACGCGATGAACCCGAAAGAGTGGCCCAATTTTTTAAGAGATAGTATTGGAATAGATAAGTAATTAGACAAGTAAATAAACCTCTGCAAGAAAAACCAGCAATTTTAAAAGTAATTATAAAATACGGTTTAGTAAAAAAGAAAAAGAAATAGCGAGACGTACACCAGTTACAATATGAGCTAGCGCCCGTGCTGCCAATTTCTAAAAACTAAAATTTAGGATTTTAGATTATAGAACTATAGTGTCATTTTGTTTTAAATCCAAAAACGTTCAAGTGGACAGGTAATTTCTGTACCTCAGAACCAGAGTAACGTAAGTCCATTTTCGTCATTTTTCGGTAGAGGGGAAAAACGATTGTCGAATACATTGTTTTTCCCCTCTACTGAAAAATGACGAAAATGGACTTACGTTAGTCTGGTTCTGAGGTACAGATTTGAGATCTTTGTCGCAGACTGGTACCGGTTTGACCTACCAGTAGTTAAAAATCCCCGCTTTAAAACATTTGCATAAATAAAGAAACTTGCTTAAACCATTAATGCCTAGCGTCCCTTTTTAAGGACTGTCCAAAAAAGGGTCTGAATTTCCCCAAAATGAACATTTCAACCAAATAATAATGTTCAATTAGTACCTTGGTATTGCTTCAATTCGTTATTAACATATTGCACAGCATATAAGCATTGTAAAGTGTGTTCTGTAGCAGTTTTATTATGATCTTTATCAAAAATTACATCGTTCACAATCTCAAGAAACAAAAGCTAAGTTTTAAAAATTATTAACAAAATCCCAATTTATGTTCACAATCTCAAGAAAAAAAGCCAAGTTTTCAAAGTTATTCCCAGCTTCCCAGTTTATGTTAATTGCTGATTTTATTTCTTCTTATGAAATGTCTTTTTAAATATTATATCGTAGGCAGAAAACATTTTTAGTAAAAAATGTATGTACTCTCTGGGGTCTATCGTAACTTTTAAGGGATGATTTTTCTTTACTTGATAAAAAAAAATTACATAATATTTTTTATTATTATCTTTCCTGTCCATTAAACACTGTTTGTAACCAGTATACAAAATGTCTTCGGAAAAAAAAGTCAGGCATTAATGGCTTAAACTAGGTCTAGTTCCTTTATGATAACCTTCAATTCACACAATTCAAAGACTGGGCTTATTTCAAATGTTTTTTAAAATGAATTTCTTAGTGTAAATCGCGTATTTAAAGCACTATATTTGTAATAAAGAAAAAATAATTAAGGTAAAATTGTCAGAGAATGTGACTACTAATTACTTAAATTTCTGTACTGAAGTAACGTTAGTTTCGTTGTAAGGGTGTATTGAAGAGTTAACTTATTCCGAACTTAAATCCAGCTGTAATTCAATTAAAACATGTACAAGGTTTCCGAGCCATAAAGAAAAATTGATCTATTAATCGCAAGCCCTTTTAATGGGGATAGATGCGGCAATTTGAGAAATGGGTCAATAGATGCCTTTTTCGTGTTTCTACCTTATCGTAGTTAACGCTCGGAGATTAGGTGGAATAAATCAGCGGGGTAACTTATGATTTTCTTCTTATGAGGAATATGTTTACATCACTTTATCATGGTAGTGGAAAAAGCTGTGTCGGAAATATGATCACGCGAGAGATATTTTTCATCCGTAGAATATATGTATCGAGTAGATTCCGTATTTGTTTTGATGGTACTATATGTTATAGTATGTTTGATTTATAGTATCTTAACCTTGCCTTTGTCACCCGTTTTCTTATAAATGTTGTATTTTTATTATTGAACCGGGCACTGTTCTCTTAATAAGCACCTCAACTTGCCGGGTGTCATTGATGACCCAGCTTGTAGAGGTGGCCTAGAGGCAGAAAAAAGCTTAAAACACATACTGTGTGTTTGAAGTTAAAAATCAACGTAAATAAAGCACAAATAAGGTAGAAAGTACAGCAAATAGCTATTTCAAGGCGACAATGGAGCCCCTTCCTCAGTGCAAGAAGCTCAGAAAACACCATAAAAGCTATAAGAGAACTTAGCGCGAAGCACGTGGACCCCGGTATTTATACCAAATGGGCCAGTGCGCATGAACTCACCACAGGAGTGGGAATATACTGTGTGATTGCGATTTTTATTCTTCTCACGGATTTGAACGTCTGGGGTTTGTTCAGATCTCTATGATTTGTCTATATTACCTATTAGACATCTGCTAAACCTCGTTTCAGCTATCGGGCTCTATTAACGGCCCCAGCACAATAGTACAATAGACCTGTGGTCGTAGTGCTTGCGCTCTCTTAAGGGCGCCCTAGCTCACTTCATTCATTCAATATTGAAATAAAAATGCAATGTGTTTATAAAATAAATTACGTTTCTCCCAGGACTCGACGGCAGCTCATGCCAATCAGGCCGTGGTAGCCCGATCGGTAAGGCGTCGGACTCGTGACCTGAGGGACCCGGGTTCGATCCCCAGCCGATCAAAGAACCACCGTCTTGATTAATGGTGGCTGGGGGACGTTAAAAATGTCGTGGTCACAAAGTCCTCCAAGTGAAACGATACCTCTGGGGGTGCTGGGTCACAGGTTTGCTTGACCCAGTTCAGGTTCTGGTTCAAAAAGAACAGAGAGCTCTTAAGGGTCCTATCCCGGTTAAACCACGAGTTATGGTAGGTACGGGGGACCCCGGAGTGTGTTAAGTGCGTGAAGCGCATGCCAATCGAGAGTGGAAGATCGCGGCCTCGAATCCCAGAACTCAAAACGTTGCTTTGTGAAATAAAGAGATGGAATGGTTTAGCGTGTCAGTTGGGATTTAAGTTTCAGTTAGCGATAATAAGATCCTCCCGAGGTTATGTCGAAAGTTCCCCGTGAGGAAAGCTGATTTACGGGAAAAATATATCAGTTGAACTCAAAATCAGGCATTGCTTTTTTATGTTCTATACCTTCATATAACTGATTCAGATGCCACTTTTTTCAACGGTTTATGAAAATTTCTCATTCACAAATAACTATAAAGCACCGCATTTAGATAAAATATTTTGACACCTTGTGACAATGTTTTAATTAAAAAAAATTGCAGACACGACAGCTGTCTTCAACTCTGCAGTAACAGTTTTGATTTTTAATATCCTGGGACTTTTTGTAATTTCAAGCAAATAATTAAATGACTTAATTGCTGACAAAAAAAGGTAGAGGGAGAGGTTTAGTCTTCATTTAATGTCCTGATTTATCAACCAACTGTTCGAAATGTCTTAGAAGTTTTCAAAGGAGTTCTGTACCAACAAATTGTATAAAATGAAATTAACGCATAAAACTAGGATGGGAGAGATCACAAACTATATATCGTATACATCAAACCATAAAAAACAAATACTGCTTCAAAACCCTTCTTTTTGTGATGTTTTATGATGAATGATGCAGACCTAAAGTTACTACTCCAGTTAATCGTGAACTTTACTATCTCAGTGATGATGTAATGAACAACACTGATCATTTTAGTAAAAATACTAAAATACATCAATTCTAAATAACATAGAAATAATATAGTGTTGATAGTGAACTTCGGTATGAATTACATTAAATTATTAAAAAACACAAGTAAATGCTACCGATAAATCTTGAATATGTGGCTAGAGCACCAATGCAAAGTAACTCTAAATGCTTAATGATTTTCTACGAGAAGTTGTCTTTAGACTCAGGTTTGTCATGCCAATCGTATGTGTACTGTGTTGTTATTCTTTTGCTCCGTGCTGGCCATTTGGTGCTGTGTATTAAAGTAATAACTTAATGTGTTACGATAGTTCAGTGTTTATCATTGTCCGCACATGTAGTTAACACCTTTTCCCTTCGTCTGCGTGTGTTCCATTTTCCAACCGGACTGAAAAAAAAAATGTCATGACTTTTGCCCCAACCCTCGTATGTATGTTCCTTTTATTTACTCTTTTTTGCCTCACCGCGATAAAATCTCTACGAATTAATATTCAAATGAAGAATTAGTAAAAAAAAAAAAATAGTATATCTTCTTTCACAGAAATAAATCCCTGACCAACTGTATTTTGGAGCAAAGGCACTCATGTTGCATGGGTAGTTTTATTGAACAACGATTTCTGGAAACCGAGTATCTGTACAAAATATGGAACTCCGTTCGTCCATTTAACAAAAAAATAAATAAAATGCTTCTTAGACAGTAACTCTAGAACCAATCAAGAGGAAATCCTTCCCTGATGGTAGCTGGACTAAACCATGATCTTACCTCTCTCCGTATCAACTATCGCTGATAATGGTACCTGGACTAAACCATGACCTTACCTCTCTCCGTATCAACTGTCGCTGATAGTTGACACTGATGAACTTATCACCTTCAGCCATGGTAAAAAGTAAGTTTCAAAAATTGTCACCTATCACCTTTTACCACTTGCCCCTTCAATTGTTGCGAACACGGAAACGATTCTTTTTGGTAAGAGCGCTGCTCCATTGATAAGATGTCCAGCCTGTGTTCTTGATACCATTGTAAACAGTGCTGCCAATGCGTTGCTATTAATGGTATGCAACTCGTTCGGGACGAAGTGCAACTACCTCGCCTTTATAAAAAACGGTTAACAAAGATTATACTTAAGTAAGCTTGGAGACAAATTGATCTCTGTTACCACAAACCAATTTTCAAAATAGATAAAATTGCATTAAAGCGATGAGCCAGCGTAAAACCAAGAACTTAAAAATTCAATTTTTCTGAAGATCAACGTCTCATTTTTGCTTTAACTGTCACATAATATTAGGTTCTGTGTGCATCCTTTCTCTGTTTCGACAGTTAAATGTAAGCATGGGGAATGTGGTGAAAAGTGAAATAGTTATTTTGTTTATTATTTTCAAAATGAATGAGTTCATCATTTCTTTTGAAAATTGCAGTACATAAAGAAGAAACACTATATTATAATAAAACTTGCATTGGATCAATATTTATTTTTGGCAGATTTTTGGAGGAATCAAATAAAAAGTGGAGAAATATTCCTTTTTTTTAGAATGGCAAAATGAATAATAAAGTACTTTTCTATGATACATTTTCAATTTGATTATTAATTATACTTTTGATAAAATTAATGATGAAATAACGGATTGAGTGAAAAAATGAGTAAATAATGAAATAACAATTAAAAAAAGAAATATATTAAATCAATATATGAGAATTAAAGTGAATAAAACAAAGCATGAATGAGAAAAAAGGGAGTGAATGAATAAATAAGTGTATAAAATACAGAAATTAACATGAATTAATAATAAATTAGTACGTCAGTGGTTTAATGAATGATTAATGAAGTAAACTAAATAAACTCTCACTTTGCTCTCTCCATTTTTTCCCGCATGCACATGACTGAATTAAGCATGTATATTAACAGGAACTTTATTATTTTATAATGAAAACATTTTACCTAAAAAAGAATATAATATTATAAGTATAAATTTTTGAAAACTGCTTGTAGTATCATATGCTTTGAGTTTCAAAGGAATATTTTTTCCAGACATTAATAGACTAAATTACATAGTTAAAATATTGGATACTGGGTAATAGAAACAGAGTAAATATTTCATCATTTCTTTTAGCCTTCAAGTCTCCTACATAAACCATAGATATATTATTTATAAAAGAAACGAAAAAAAAAAAATCTGCTGCGTTTATGCTGTTATGTAGTGGAATAAAATCATTACTTTTCCTCGCACTTTTTATGATTTCATACGGAGCAGTTTTAAAATTTTTTATTAAAAGAAAGAAAAAAAAGGGGATAGATTTATGTCTTATTTTGTTCAGTATTATGTTTCCCTCTTTTTTACTGTACTTTAAGAGTATTTTAGAAACTCTGTTATAAATGTAACAATAACTCCTTTAAGTAAGAATTTGAGAAGCTTTTAGAAAATCAGATTTTTTATGGTACTTTTGCTTTTATTTGAGAATTTTTTCCATAAGAAAAAAAAAATCACATCATATCGTCATTTGTACACGCTAGGATTTCAAGGAAGAAAGAATAAAGTTTTTAAAAACTTTATTTACTAGATACTGCATTAAAAAAAAAAAAATGAAGTAAAATAAAAATGCGTAATTTTTCGATTCCTGTAAAACGAATTTTTGTAAAAAAAGGTTTAAAAATACATTGAAGGATAATGCTACAAAAAGAGATGCTCTTATAGAAGATTAGATAGTTTTTCGAAACGGAGACCTTTGTCCTTCTCACTGAAAAGAGAGATATAGAGAATTATTTTCTCTAAAAAATTGGTAACTCGATCATGATGTGAATAGGTTTGCTTTTTCAAACGATCAATAGGATCGACAGATTGCTCTGAAAGTCAATTTAAATAATCGCATCATTTTTTTAAAGTTAGATATTATTTTTTTTATTCCTTCGAGAATGCATCATTTGCCTAATTGATGATTAATCACTGTTGATTGTATTGATTGCCATTGCTTTTGTTTCATAGCTGCTTTTTATTTTTCGTATTTTTTGCTGTTTAGCTTTTTTCCTGTAAAATGTAGCGACATAGATATGACGTAAATATCCAACGGTGAAGTTTTAAAAATGGTTAATTTTTCAAAACTGCTGAAATTTTTGAGAGAAATTAAATTGTTTTGCGTGACAAAATAGGTTTCAATTTTCGATATAATATAACTTTCGACAAATTTAAGTAAAATAACTAGATAAAAATCCCGCAATGCACCGAATCTAACACCGCATCAAGTTTGGACTTGATACACTAAGCAGTTTTCGAGAAATTTATCTTTCTTTCCAACGCATTAATGCTCGTTACCCCTGTACAAACCGATAGATAGAATAAAAGAACTTGTGATTTCATTTATAACATATTTATGTTAAAGATGATTGCAATTTTTTTTTTGTTTGGAAATTGCGTTGAATGAAACAAAAACACATTAATGCTAATAATGAAGATTAAAAAAACAATTATATTATAAAAGTATGTCATATTTTGCAAAGTAAATTATAACTTAATTACCTCGCGTATAATGGATGAAATATTATTTTAAAAAAATCGTAAGTTAATTCTTGAACTAGAGCATTGTAAAAAAAGGAACTTAATTAAAGAACTAAAATTCAATTTCACTTTGAAAGTGATGCTTTAGATTATACAATCGTATTAAGTATTTCCTAGATTTTTTAACCTGTCTAACTACAATGAAAAAAAAAAAAGCTTTTACAGTAAAATAGTATAAGAGTTAAAAATAATTCAAGCGTCACCTGAAACTTTATAGAAAAATTACTCACGGAATAATACTAATTTAATTATATGATTATTTTCTGAATAAACTCTAAATTCAAGTTTTTAGATAAAAAAGTTCATGAAGACATTTTTTTCTAGTTTAAAATCCTTTCTGTAGAGGAAATCGATGCTAACAATCTCTTTAAATTGAATTTTTGCTATTAACGAAAAAAAGTGCTGGAATTAAGATTTTTACTAATGTTTGCTTACATTTGTGTAACACAAATCAGACATTTTTTCTATCACTTGAGAATGTGTTCAACTAACAGTTCCTAGACGCTTCAGTTGAAGTATAAATGTAACGTATTTATTCAATGATACCGTTGGGAGGCAAAATAAAAACTCATATTTGCGAGATGAAGGTTCTCTAATTTTTATTTGCATAAAAGTTCTATGCTAATTGTTTTTACAAATAGACTGTGTTTTGGACACTTTTTTGTTATTTGTATTGTTAAGTACATTATAGGTAAAGTTATATTGAAGCACTCACACAAGCAAAAAAAAAAAAAATATTTACCACCTTTTTAAAAGTTAGCTGAGAGCTTTTAAAGATTTTTATTTTATTATTCATTGTTTATCCTTTAAGTTTTGTTTAATAAATTAGTTTAAAAAACGTTTTATAAAGTAAAGGGCTTTTGCTTTTTTTACTCTTTTAACATTACATTTTTAGGCATTCCAACCGAAGTGATTTTTTTTTATTTAATTTACTTGACGCTGTTATAACGCACCTAAGGTTTGGCAATTTTCGTAGTCGTTAATGATAAAACATAAAATATTTTTTGAGAACTATTTCATCCGGTTATCCGGCTACTGAAAATAAAATACTGTTAAGCAAAAATAAAAAAAAAAATTGATCTGAAATTTTTTGCACTGAAATATCCAGATTAAACTTGTAGAATAATGTAATATTTTCAAAAACCCTCTCCAAAAAATTAAGAGTCTATGTAGTTCGATCGTCAGCTCTCTGTCGTTCTAGAGGAGTTAGAATAAAATACATATATACGGTCGGAATTTAATTTATTGGATAAATATCCTTTCAAAAGGACTTCAGTTAATATTTTACTTTACTACGCAACTGATTCTTAATTTTTTAGTCAGAACACGTGAATTTGTTCACGGTATTAGCAAGTGTTCATTCACAACTTTTAGGCTGGTTTCATATCCGCTTTGACATGATTAAATCATTTTCGTAAGTCATTTCTACTAGTTAGGTTAGTTCTTCACATTATACATACTATTTGCATAAACTGGCAGCAGGTATTTTCTAAACTAGAGCACTGAAACCATCATCTGCAGTTTTAGGAACAACTGCTAATGTTGGCATTACGATAATTTGTTGTCTCATTCCATAGCCAATTCATGATGACAAAATAGTTTTGCAGCTGGTGTAACTGTACCATTGAGAAAATGAATGACTGATGTAGCTAAAACGAAGCAGATTGTCTACTGATGAGTTATAGAAAAAAAGTACCCCCCCCCCCCAAAAAAAAAAAGAAATTCAAAATTCTTTGTCCAAGAACTTTTTTTTTCCTAAACCGTCCGCTTAGGGAACTGTGAGCTTTGAAATGTAAGAATAAAACTTATCTCAAGTAATTATTGTTAGACTTTCAATAATTTACTTTTGATAAAGCATATGTTAACAGAGAAACTAGCCAATCAAAGCTTTATGCACATTATAATATTATTAGATATCTCAGCTTGACCTTTAAAATTGTTATAAGAACAGCAGGCAAATCATATCAACAAAGCGTTCTACGAATCCAATGAAAGAGCGAGAATGAACAGTGGTATAGTACAGAAGATTCAAAATTATTTTTTTCTTTTTGCCTTTAATAATTTAATAGATCCAGAGAGTGACATGGGAACCTTAAGACAAGCATTAAAATTATGTAATTTGATTATTTAAATAATTGAATAAATTAAAACTATTATTTACATCCTAAAACTGTATAACAAATTGAATTTTAGAATGTAGATATAGATGTATTTTTAAAAAATAATTTAATTACATTTGAGAAACAGTTTGGGACACGCGAGGATAACCATTTTATGGTTATTCAAATATTGTAGTAGGAAAATCGCAAAAAGTTTTTCTAACAATTAAAACACTTTTCAAATCAAACAATTCATATATTTTCCATTCCCGGCATGATATAATTATCATTTACAGAATCGCCCAGCAATTTATTCACAATAATACACTGGCGGAAAAAAAAATCCCAACACCAAGAAAGACTTGTGTTAGATATACGAAATTTGGTAGGCGTGTTTATACAACTGAAAGATGACATCGATTGAAATTTCGTGTTCCGCGCATAAGTGTGGCGCAGCTGGCATCACTCAGAACATGCAAATAAGGCTTGTTTTAAAAGCGTGCTGTGAAGCTCGTGTGTATTATTTTTCCGTGAAATTGGACGAATTGCGTTCATGTTAGCCAGGAATACCTTTTAAGAAGACGAAGAAGCCATTATCAACAGCTCACCGAATTTAAACGAGGTCGTACAAATTGGCTACGAGAAGGTGGATTTTCATTTCACGATATTGCAGAAAGACTTGGGTGGGAATGTTTCCTCCATGCATGATTATTGGAAGCTATGGGCAAGGGATGGTACTACCTCAAAAAGATCGAGTTCCGAGCTGCCACGTGGCACAGCTGAGAAGGAAGATCGCCGAATCTTGCGTACGGCTGTGGCGCATCGTACTGCATCTGCGGCTGACATTCGAGCTGCAGTTGGTACCATCGTGACCCAAAGAACGGTAAGAAACTGTTTACTTCAAGGACAGCTGCGAGCCAGGCAGCCTGTAGCCGGTATTACATTGACTGCAAACCATTGCCTTTTCCGACGGCAGTGGTGCCACGACAGAACTCACTGGAGGTCGGAGTGGAGATCTGTTGTAATTTTTGATAAAAACAGATTCTGAATTAGTGCCAGTGGTAGCTGTATATTGGTCAGAAGGAGGCCAGGGGACCGCCTGCATCCAAGCGGTCTACGGCCTTGACACACGGGACTCACACCTGGAGTTATGGTCTATGGAGCAATTTCCTACGACAGCAGGGGCATTCTTGTGGTTATCCCAAACTCACTTACTGAAAATTTGTCGTCAGCCTGTTAATTTAACCAGTAGTACAGCCCTTCATGAGTAGCATTCAAGGGGGCGTTTTCCATCGGTATAACGCTCGCCCTCACATCGCTGCTGTAACGCAATGTGCTCTACAGAGTGCTGACATGTTACCATTACCTGCAAAATCACCAGGTCTGTCTCCAATTGATAACGTATGGGATATCATGGGATGGCACCTCAATCATCATCCACAGTCAGCAATGGCGGTCCTAGTATTGACACAACAAGTGCAACTAGCATGGAACTCCATACCACAAAGTGACATTCGGCACCTGTATGACATAATGCATGCAAGCTTGCAGGCTTGCCTTCAAAATTCTGGAGGTTACACCCTCTATTAAATTAACATAATTTCATATTTGCACAGCATTTTCTTGAGCTTAAATTAGCCAGTGATCTTGTACACTTAATCAATTAAACATGTTAACTAGACAATTGCATTACCCAAATTTCATTACTCTACGGCAATTTTTTCTTGGTGTTGGGATTTTTTTTTCCGCCAGTGTAATTACATGTCACTTACTAAATTACTAGAGCTCTAATATGAATAAATATTAATAAGTAATTTGGAGCTAATTGTTACCAGTTATGGGAAATATACTTAATTTTATGACTTATCTTTCAAAAATCCCCTTTGAAGTTTGTACCATAACTTCTCTAACCTTATTTTAATGTCCATGCATGACTTTCTGTGCTCTATCTATTACCCAATGACTCGTTAATTTGTTTTTTATTCTTACCTTCTCTTATAATTGTTTCAAAATTGTCCAATATTTTCCATGACATTTCTGAACTACACTAGGTGGCCAAAAGTATCCGGACACTTTCAAAAATTCACATTTTTACATATAGCTCGAAAAATAAGTGATCAATTGTTCTTTAACTTTAGTCATACAAAATAAAGGCTTCACCGAACATTTCCAAGTTGAAATTAAATTACCCTTGCATTTGGGGGACGAGAGAAAGGGGGGTTGAAAGTAAAACAGCTCTTTGACCATAACTCTTCGAAAATAGCTCGGAATAAGCTATAAATTTCAGTAATTAATAAGCATACTATGTATAATTACTGTGCAAATTTTTATGAACGTACCACTCTTACTTCCGAAGATATGAAACATTTTTTAAAAAATGGCAATTTTAGTTGAAGGGTTTTTGCTCATAACACGCAGAGTTTTTGATCAAACCTTATCAAAACTTCAGGAAAGATGACAAAATACAAGAGAAAGAACATACTAAAACGGTAAATAAAAATATTAAAAATCCGATGAGATATGAACGTTAAAAGGAAATATTTTTTCACGGCGCATGCGCGAACGACAGAAATTTATAACTACAAAAATATTGTACTCTGATTTATACTTCATCTTATAAAAAAAGTTCCAGTTGAATATCATGAAAATTGAAAAAGATATCAGCGATCTAGTGAGCTGTATTTCACTCATTCGCAGACAATACATAAAAAGTGAGGGTCTGTCCACATAGAGCTATTTTTAAATTAAAGGTTATTGCGTCATCGTTCAAAACCAACGTTTCAGGGGGTGTCCGGATGCTTTTGGCCACCTACGTATAAGGTCTTTTTGGCCGAATAGGCGAAATGTGACTTCTATGCCGAATATAAATTTTCAAACTGTATACAATTTAACATTGAAGAAAATGCTCAATTGTTACCACACTATTTGTGGAGAACCCCTTGCCATTTATGTATTGTCTGCGAATGAATGAATTACAGCTCACTAGATCGCTGATATCTTTTTCAATTTTTACGATATTCAACTGGAACTTTTTTTATAAGATGCAGTATAAACCAGGCTACAATATTTTTGCAGTTATAAATTTCTGTCGTTCACGCATGCGCCGTGAAAAATTATTTCCTTTTAACGTTCATATCTCATCGGATTTTTAATATTTTTATTTACCGTTTTAGCATGTTCTTTCTCTTGTATTTTGTCATTTTTCCTGAAGTTTTGATAAGGTTTGATCAAAAACTCTGCGTGTTATGAGCAAAAACCCTTCAAATAAAATTGCCATTTTTAAAAAAATGTTTCATATCTTCGGAAGTAAGAATGGTACGATCATAAAAATTTGCACAGTAATTATACATAGTATGCTTATTAATTACTGAAATTTATAGCTTATTCCGAGCTATTTTCGAAGAGTTATGGTCAAAGAGCGGTTTTACTTTCAACCCTCCTTCTTGTCGTCCCCCAAATGCAAGGGTAATTTAATTTCAACTTGGAAATGTTCGGTGAAGCCTACATTTTGTATGACTAAAGTTAAAGAACAATTGATCACTTATTTTTCGAGCTATATGTGAAAATGTGAATTTTCGAAAGTGTCCGGATACTTTGGCCACCTAGTGTATGTACTAGCTTTCATACTAAGTTATCTTACTGTATCATTCATTGGATGCGTATGAGCATGATTATCGATTTCGCGCGAAGTGTGTTTGGTCCTGTAATGAGCCTTGTTATTGTAATTAAATCATGCATGTCACTTTTGAGACAAGTTTCTAATTTGGATGTGCATATTAAAGGTAGCTTCAATCGATGCGCGCAGATGCTATACGTAATAAAATGACAAATATTGACGAGTTTAATATTTTTACTAAAACTTTTAACTTTTAAGAAGATTTTTTTTTCAAAACATTACATAGGTATGACTATGTATAGGTATTTTATGGATATGAAAAATGCTACAAAATCCTAAGTTAAGCACATTTGAAAGCATTTTGCTTTTAGTATGGTAGTTTTGCTTTGAAATGAATGGTCTAAAAAAAAAAAAAAAACGAAGAAAATTGGCATACTGATGAATCTGTAAGCACGGAGAAAATATTCATCGCTACATTTTTAAGTAGGGCAATGTGGGGCAAAATAAAATAGCGGTGCAAAGTGAGATGGTAAAATATTTTTAAGGTTTGCAGCATCACCTACCTAGCATTATCTAATTCGGTTCCTAGACATATGGTTAATTCCTGACAATAAATAAATTGCTCCAAACGTCAACGAAAATATTTATACAAGTGATTTTCAAAATGTGAAACCTTTATAGTTATATTTTGTGGTTTTCCAAAAATAATTCTTGTTATTATAAAATGATAAAGTTTTTGTAATCACCATTTTAACTATTAACTAATATCTACTGATGTCCAGTGCAGTCCTTATTTGGTTTATATTAAGCATATTTTGATTTTAAATGTTCAATGCAATTAGTCAATTGCACGCGGGGCAAATGAATGGGGCAAAGTGAAATAGCTCATTTCGTTTGCTTATGCATTCATTTACTAACGCATGTACGTATTTCTTCATTTATTTATTCACATTCTTGTACTTATTAATTCCCCTATTTATTCATTCATTCACTTATTTTATTATTCATTCTATAACTCAGTCAGTTCTTTTTCTCATATATTATTTACTAGCGGTACCCGCACGGCTTTGCCCGTGGTAAAAAATTAAAAATTCATTTGTAAAAAATTGATATAGCAGAAAAAATACTCTATTTTAGTTATTCAACTATAATTCTTTTAAAGAATGATATAAAAATTTGGCATGGACCCTACACTACTTCCTTTTACGTGTAAATTTCTTAGTAGATGCCTTAAGTGCTAAAATAGTGCTTGGAGTGAGCAAGATAACAATTCAAACATTTACATCCCTAGTTTGCCACAAAACAATGCAAAAAAATGTTTTTCAATGATTAATCTCCTAAATATTGCCGATTTTAACACCATTCAGTGGATTTTTCGCAAAATATCGCCAATAGCACCAAATTGAACCCAAATAAAAAAATAAATTTTTTCGCCAAATTTGCCGCCAACTTAGCGATATGTCGCCAAATTGGCGTCAAACACTTGGCGACTAAAAGCTTGGCGATATTTCGCCAAGTGCTCGCGCCAATTCATATCACTTTTGTCTGCATTGAAATTAACACTGGTTTACCCCATAAAAGGGGTAAAAACCCCCTTGGGGAAATTCGAATGCAACCCCAAGGGGAGATGCACAAAAATAAGCCAAAAGAGAAAATAAGAACAATTTTGCTGCTCACAGAAATCTTACCAAAGTTTAAAAGAAGAAGAAAGTTTTCTTTCCTAACTTCAAAAACAAAATAATAGAAATTTCGTGCATCATTCTTCACCATGATAATAAAAACAATAAACATCGACAAAAATCAACCAGCAAATGATAAATTAAAAGCCAAACTCGTTCACTCAAGCCATTTACTGCAATTTATATTGAAATAAAAAAAAGGAAATAAAATATGTTTTGCCAGACGATAAATTTAGAAATGGTTTACTATCATGTTGTTTCTTTTTTGACCTCATTTAGTTAAACAATGTTTCCCTCTTCTACACAACTCGTCATATCGCCAAAATATCTCTAAACTCACAAAAATGGTACGCGTCAGTTTCTTCCTTCTCTACCTTTTTTAAAGAAAGGACTCGATTTCTCATTTGATTGACAGGTGCCATCTTATCACGATTTTATTATATTTCATTTGACTAATTTTAATAAGGCTTGGAGTTTGGATTGCTACAAAAACAAATACATTTTTAAAATTATTAATGGAAAAAGAACGAAACAAATAAACGAAATAAAAACGTAACCATGGTAACAACATTAAAAGTTGATTTCCGTTGATAAAATAATTCATTTCATTAACCATTTTAGAATCGTTTGGCTTGCTTTACTGAAGATAAGCCTTGAATTCCGCGATTCTAAAAACAATTGTTACAGCTCTCCTGATAATCGTAGAAACTTCGAAAAAACTTCATTTTGTACAGAAAATTTCAAGCTTTCGAATGACATAAGACTTGAAAATGTGTATGAAATATTTCTTCCCTATTTTATCGAATTTCTGCTAAGAATTCGAATAGAAAAAGAACGAAATGGAATTTTCGAAAAATCGCTTCGAGGTGCAAAACTACATGCTACAAACTAATTTTGTGTCAAGTGGCATGAAAATCGACCGAACGGTTTGGGCGCTACGCGCGTAACAGACAGACAGACAGACAGACAGAAGGATAGAAAGAGAGACAAACCTTCAGCTTTATTATTAGTAGAGAAGAGATAGAGAATTCATCTGTTGATTCATTTTTCCGTTCATTTAATTTCTTTAATAGTTCATTCATTTGTTTATTTTCGTATTCCCTTAATAAAAATTGCTATAACTCATCAAATAGATAATCTGTTATTACAAAAATATTGTATTTTTCACTTTGCCCATGAGGGGAAAATTTTTCACCTTTTTTTGAAGGTTAAAAATAACTGCCAAAAATGAAATATAAAATTTCAACGATAGATGTATAGCAAAATACACTTCCTTCGTTATATGCACTGATTTTCATAACAAATGTCCAATTTGTTCATTTTGAAACAGGTGCGTTAACTTAACTATTTCACTTTGCCCCACATTCCCCTATTTGTTTGTGTTCGTGAAATGGTTGAGAGTATAACTTACCAATAATGATCGCTTTAATATGAACTTACTCTGTTCAATTCACCAAGCTAGAAAACGTTTTTGGATCCAAGGTCAGTGAAAAATGGGCTTAACTATTTGCGTAAAAAGTTTTTCAATTTTCAAAAATATTCAAATGCGAGCAGTTTATTATGTGATAATGTTGTAATATTTTCAATGAGTTTTTTTTTAGGTTTTTCCCTACACACACTTTTAGATGTCCCGACAGGACTCAGAAGTCCCGGTTACATTAATTTTGTATTATGAATCCTAAATGGCTGTAATCATTCTGAAGCTTTTAAGTACCACTCCTTGTACTTTTCTGAGGGGCCGACAAAAGGTTTCTGCGATCGGGAACAACTTTCTTGGGGCCCTTAAGGCTTAAACCCTAGGGAAGGCCTTAGACCCTCAAAATTTTCCCAATTTTTTTACTCGATAAATATGTTTTTTGATGTATTTTCAACTGAAAAAACCAAAAAATTTTATAAAATCATTGATAAATAAATTTGGGACATAAGGATTAAAAAAATTAAAAAAAAAGTTTCGTTTTGATAAGTTGTCTAGTGCTTAGAAATTTCTGGAAAGATAAGCTCGTACTTTTGGCAGGTAGTACATAATATCTATCCATTTCCATGTGCCTGTCTGCCTGCTTGCCTTAGCATTTTTAATCAGAATTTATACTTGCATTTGCCAATTATTCTGTAGCTTCTGTCACATAAAATAAAAGATTCAGACGGTATTTTTAGTAAAACTGAAATTACCTATGCATTTAAGGTATCAAAAGAAAGTGTGGATACAAAAACATTTTTTTTATCATTCTTCATTGTAAATAGTTAGGAATAAGCTCTAAATTTTAGAAATAGATTTACATACAATTATTTTCATATTTTCGTGAAAGTATATATTTGCGTGTGTGCATAAAATGCATAACGAAACCTAGAGTTCTTTAGTTTCTTTTTCTCTTAAGCATCAGTAGAGCATTAAGGTGCGCACTTGAGGCTAATTTCGGTCGGCATTGCTTTGGTCGACTCAGTAATCTTACTATTAGAAAACCAAACGAGCATAAATAGTTAAACTAGTCTGAAAGTGTCTGTAATTTTAAGTTTCCATATAATTACATAATGTAATACATAGATCAAGCTGAAACCAATTCAATTCGAATATAAATTACTTTTAAAATATCCTTTCAAAATTAACCGTTAGAATAAATGACTTTCTTTTGTGAAAGAAGATTATACATCTTTAAGTAAGTTCTATTAATCGAACCATAGTTAATCAAATTTACCTGCTTATGAATCTTTAACTAACATATACATGCTTCAACAAAGTACCATCTAACTAAATGACTTCATTAATAAATGTTGCAGAAAAAGACGAGACCATTCAGCAGAATGTCCCAAGGCAATTTTAACTAACCGCCTAGGAGCTTTGAGCTGTCATGTTGTTTTCCTGAGCCTTCATAAAAGATTACTTAGACCTAATGAATCCATCGCAAATGCAGACATACGCGTTAAGATAATCACTTCCTGTGCTCTAGAAATAATATCTTAAATGTTTAGAATTTTCCGATAATTAGTTTTTAGAATGAGATTAAATTTATGCAGTGCTTTATTAATGCGATAGATATTTACTATTAAGTAATTAATGGAAGAAAATAGGTGGCATGCTTGGCTTTGTCTTAATTTGAATAAGACAAAGAACAAAACATTTTTATGTAGCGCAACTGAGAGTTTGAACTAAATAGTTAAATGAGTTATTTGAAGGGTAATTTTTGAAGGGGAATTTGAAGGGATGTAATCTTAATTAAGTTCATGTAATTGAATATATAATGCTAATTTATTTAATGAGACCACATATAGAAGTTTTCTTTTTTTCCCCAAAGATATGAAAAAAGTGTGTATATATATATATATATATATAAATCAAATTTGCTTATTTGGTCCATGGAAAAGCTAACTGCTTTCGAAATGAAAAACGTTATGAAAAGGGCTTTAATCCATTTTTCTTTGTGCGGGCAGTGATAAATATCATACACATATTTACTAAGTATAAAGTCTAAAATATCAATAATATGCCGGCCACCTTGTCTAATGGTCAGCAGGGGTGCCCATCCCCCCCAAGCTCAATGGCGCAAAATCCCCCCCCCCCCCCACACACAAAAAATGTTCGCAACCCCATTGTGCTTTTTTTATTTTTATCCCTCTTTTTTATTTTATTTATTTTTTAAATATTTATTTATTTTTAAAATATTATTTATTTTTTTTATAATATTCACTTTTTTAAATATTATTTATTTCTTTCTTTAAAAATTTTTATTTATTTTTTTAAATTATAACTATTTTTCTATACATTATTTTTTTAAAAGTTCGAATTATGCGCAGAATAAAATCGCTTTTTTTTCCCTTTTTTCCAGACATTCCAAACACACACACACACACACACACACACACACACACACACACACACACACACACACACACACACACACACACACACACACACACACACACACACAGTTTAACAGAAAGAAACCTTATTGGAATTTTGCAAAAGGTTTTATTGTTACGTTAGAATCCACTTTTTGAAAGATTATAGTGAGAATCTAAAGTGACTAAATTAATGAAACGCTTTCTTGAAGAAAAAAATATCCACAAATATGTTTGTCATTTATTCCTGTTTTAATGGATTGATTTTCTTTTGAAGGAACAAAAGACGTGTGCACGAAAAGACAATTCTTCTAATCTATCATCCATTGATCCGTATATGTCGCCTTATATTTATGCAGAAGTGGCGACTGGGCGACGTAAAATAAGGGTCACAAAGTCCTCCAAGTGAAACGATGCTTCTGGAGGTACAAGACCAGTTGTTTGCTCGACCCTTGGTCCCCCCGCTCTGAGCTAAATCGGGCTTCCACTTTAATGGTGCTCGTAAAAACGGAAGCCGCTCTTATTCCGCGTTAAATCGGGTAGACCTGTCTACTCGGGCTGCACAATGCCAACCTGTCTACCATCGCAGAGTAAAACAGCTAGGCAACCCTTCAGCGCGTGTTTCCGTGTCGCCAGCGCCTTCTTTTCCGCGCCAAAATCTAAACAAAGGAGAAAGAGGCTTTGTCGCTTTGTGCTGTGCGATAAGAGATATACTCCCGTTTTTTTGGAACTTCGAATTAGCAACTGGTCTTCAAAGCATATTTTCTGCTCTAAAGCGGCCGAGAGAGGATTCTAAAAAAAAATTTTTTTTAGCAAGACACATTGGCGCATTCCGAAAAAGTTTAAAATTAAAGCTAAATATTTTTTGAATTTGGATGCGTATATGGTGAAATGGTGTTTCGTTTCGGAATTTTAAACATGAAACATGCATTGAATTATAGGGTCAACTTTTTTCTTTACTTCCACATTTCTTGAAATTTATTCACTAAGTAAGGAATTTAATAATTTAAGAAATTCGCAATATGGAAAAGAAAATAATATAAATAAACATTTAACAGCAAACGTATTTGATTTATATAGACCACCGTCAGAACAACTTAAAATTGAATACTATTAGAGTTTATTTATTTATATATTTATTTGTTTATTTTACACATGCTAAATTCTAATTGTTGAAGTGCAATTAGACTCACTTTTCCAATTTCAAATTTATTAATTAATATTTCACTTAGTTCTGCAAAAAATTTTATGCAGCGTTTTACATTTCTTGCGACAAAATCCCTTACTTGGGTTTAAATAAAAGTAAATGTGTGCAACTTATTATGATAAGTGATCAAATGCGTCAAGACTTTTTAAATAGATATTTATCTTATGACCCTTCTTTGTGTGTTCTGTACGCTATTTTAGTGGTTGTGAATGCTAGTACTGTTAATTCACCTTTTTTTAGATTTGTACTCCAGGAGAATTGGTTCAAAGGAAATGTTTGCTGGTGATTAGCAGCTAAACTATTACTGATTGCTTAGCAATAAATATTATGAACCATATGGGGGGGGGGGGGAGGGGAGCATATCTAAACATTATCAAAGGACTTACTGCCAAGACATCAATCTTACTATTTCTTTTATGTGTTTAATTTTAATAATTTTTCATTTTCAGTTGTCATTGGAAATAAATTATATTTAAAAAGGAATCATTGTCCATATAACTACAATCAAACTACTTATAAACATTTTGATACAAAATTATATTTTCGAAAAATCTTATGAAACTTGTGATAAAATAGTGATTATTAAAACTAAATATTCAATGCTTTTTCATGGAATTCCAAATGATCAGTTCAAAATTATAGCATGATATACTTGAAACCATCAAAAGATTAATACGTTTATATTTTTTGAACACGCCATAACTGATGTAAGAAAACCATGAAGATGTTTAGTTTTTATTTATTTTGCAGAAATTTACTTGAAAATGATAAAATACAACATTATAGTTTGACAAATACCAGATAATATACATATATGTTCGGTCTGTTTTCAAGAGTGCATTGCAATATAAACATTATAAACCATGTTTTCACAATATTGACATCAACTGCAAGATACATTTTTTTTTCATAAACAAAACTGAGAGCAATCTAGTATTGAAAAGATTACTCTAAAAAAAAATGCTTTTTTTTTTTGTTTAGATTTCTATGCTTCCAGACCTCGTAGAGACTTTGAACGAAAATCAACACAAAATACCATCGAATCGTTGTCAGGAAAAAATTTAAAATACTGGTGATATTAATCATTAGATAGAATAACATTCATTTATTTATTCAATGTCCTAGGCCATGTGAAGTTGCATTTCGCTGGTTTAAATTTATGTTTTTTCCTTCATTACTTTTTTCTTCATCAACGCAATAACTAGGCAATATGTCACGTACAACGCTGGATATGTCAAAATAATTCAATTTTTAAGACTATTTTAAGGCGCGCTAATCATTCACCTACGACTATAAAATAGCGAGCGAACGGTGAAATTTAGGGAATTGCGCCAAATGCGAAACGAGTTTGATAAGGAGCCAAATGCGGCATCCATTCCTTCTCCTTGCTCTGCAATGGTAGACAGGTTAGCATTGTGCACTCGGGCTCGGGTACCCAAATGGTTTCAGAAACAACACAATAGCAATACTTGCACCGTAGCCTTTTGTTATTTGTAAACCTTGCTGTAAAATGCCCCCCAGATACTGCCATTGGTAAGATGAATCTGCTGGAAAGTCCTATAGCTGTACTTTTCTTCTGTGTATTACTATCAAAAAAAAAAAAAAAGGGTGGGGGGTGGGGGCTGTAAAAAATTAAGTGCAACCTCTCGTCTAAAATCCTTCAGTGACTTTCTATTTCCTTCTTCAGATAGTCTTGAAAGTTTCCAAGCATATCGATATAATTTGAAACTTTGGCCACTATTTTTTCTCTCGGACTCTAATTCTATAATTTAAAACTAAATTATCGCACAAATCAACATTACCCATTTTCATGTTGTATTACTCAATGATACAAAACTGAGGGACAGAAACCTTTTTCTTCTGAATTCTGGAGGAGCGAGAAACGAGCTTTACAAGGCTCAATTTTACCGTAAGTAGAACCTCAAACCATCATCATCATCAGAGTTTTTATCATTTTTTTTTCTTTTCAAAAACCTATTTAAATGCTTCTTAAACTAAGATATCTTGTTCTGGGCATTTTAAAAGGCGGAGACGGAAAAAAAAAAGCGTGCACAGTCAAAACGCACAGAATAGAAATGAAGTCTATGACTTTCGGAAAAGCAGTTCAGACAGGCAGTCGATTACCCCTTTTTCGCTGACGATGCGCTCACGCAACACCTGCTTTTGCTTTCCTCCCCTACCCCAAAGAATCAATTTCTGAGTGGATTTTCTTTATAAAATTGACCTTGACTAAGAGTATTTCATATATAAACCCAAACTTTTTTTCTTTTTTAACTTTTTTAATAGAAAAAAAAAATCACAAATTTGAGCAAAAAAAAAAAAAACACACACACACACACACGTTAGAACCACAACTTTTATTACATACAAAAAAAAAAAAAAAAAAGTTTGAGGCAACTTTTTTACTTAACATGTTTCTATTCTTGTTCTTTAACTTAAAACTGAAATCGGTATAAAAATTAGTTAAATAGTGAATTTTTTCTGATTTTTTATAATGACCGTTGCGTCAATGCAACACCAGCGGGTAATGGGTTAACAGAGAATTGCTGGCCGTGCTGCAATTGAAAAGCCATTCATTAGTGATGCTAATGCCCGTAACAGGACAAAGTGGTGTTTAAGTGATAAAGATTGGTTTATAGAGCAGTGGAAGAAGGTAATATGGTCTGATGAGTCTTCTTTCACATTGTTTCCTACTTCTGGCCGAGTTTACGTCTGGAGAATGCCATCTCAAGCCTATAATACAGACTGCTTGTTGCCAAGAGTGAAACATGGCGGGGGTTCTGTGATGGTTTGGGGAGCAATATCGCTGTTCTCTGCTGGCTCCATGATAATTCTGACAGGGCACATGACTGCCAAGACTTATGTGAACATTTTGGTCGATCAAGTTCATCCCATGGTTCAAACTTTGTTCCCTAATGGTGATGGTGTCTTCCAAGGCGACAACGCCCTTGTTCACACAGCCTACATTGTCCAGGACTGGTTTCTGAGCACGAGGATGATTTGTTGCATCTCCCCTGGCCACCAGTCACCAGAGCTAAATATTTTTGAACCTTTGTGGTCCATATTGGAGAGGAAAGTGCGTTCTCGTTATCCACCGCCAACATCGTTATCTGAACTTGCCACCGTTTTACATGAAGAGTTTTACAATATTCCCTTGAAAGACATACAGGAACTGTATTTATCCATTTCGAGAAGACTGCAAGCTGTTTTGAATGCCAACGGGTTTCCTACACCATATTAGGCTAGGAAATGTGTCGGTTTCAAGGTGTTTCCACATTTTTGTTCAACCCCTATATATATATATATATATATATATATATATATATATATATATATATATATATATATATATATATATATATATATTATATATATATATATTTAATTCGCGATATTCAGTGTAATACACTTTTACAGCGCCAAATTTCCCCCTGGTGGTGATTTTTCAAACTATTTTTTTTTATTCCAGAAATCAAAATCCCATGGTATAATATGCCCGCTCACGAAATTTGGCAATGTTTCGCCCAGTAGTTCGCGAGCTAGAGGCTCCAAACACCTCCTGTTAATTTATAACCACCCTGTATATATATATATATATATATATATATATATATATATATATATATTATATATATATATATATATATATATATATATATTATATATATACTAACTGACCCGGCCACACGTTTCTGTGGCTAAAGGTATGGGTTAAACTATAATGTTTCAATAGAAACGAAAAACTTTTTCACAATTAAAAGTTCACAAATTACAGTAAAGCATTTTTTTTATTACAATAACAATTGAAAAAAAAATCACAAAAAAATGAATATTGTAAAACTTAAAAACCCGAAAATGAACGATATTTACGAAACAGTCGAATTTTGAATCGCAAACTATGAGGTGTATATTTATGTTACAAAGCAATGTGACTGTAAAAATAGTGTGTATAGAAATAATTTTAATCTTCGCACCTAAATAAAAGATATTTAAGAAAAGTTTTACTGTTATTTGCGAATTTTACCTGGGTACAATTGAAAATTAGAGTGATTTAGTTAAAAATTTAATATACTGAGCGAACTACCATACTACCTACGGTTATGTGCAAATTGTCGTCCAAGAATACATTTGTATTTACTAAGGAAAAAAAAAAGCTATAATAGTAATAATTTGAAAACTTATGAATGCAGAGAGGTACGTTTAGAAAATACAATTCTGATCAAAATCACTCTAAATTTTAATATTACGCAGGTAAAAGTTCACAAATTGCAGTAAAACCTTTTTTTATTACAATACAATTGATATACAAAATCACAAAAAAATGAATATTGTATAACTTAAAAACCCGAAAAGGTACGATATTTACGAAACAGTCGAATTTTGAATCGCAAACTATGAGGTGTATATTTATGTTACAAAGGAATGTGACGGTATAAATTGTGTGTATAGAAATAATTTTAATCTTTGCACCATAAAACAGTACATTTTCCCTCCTAAGAATTTGTTTTTTGAATAGTAAATAACAAATGTATTGTTGAACGATAATTTGCAAATTTATTGCTGCAGATGGATACGCTTAGCAAATACAATTCTGAACTAAATCACTAAAAATTTAAATATTACATAGGTAAAAGATCACATAATGCAGTGAGCCTTTCTTTGTCTAAATACACCTGACATGAAAATCACTAAACAATATGAATATTTTATAACTCAAAGCTCGAAAAAGGTATGATATTTTTCACTAAAATAATTTTCCTAAAAAAATATTTGTACCTAAACATGAGTGAAAAATATTTTTAAAACATACAAAATAGCATATGTTAAGTATCTAAACTGCTTTAATAAATTGAATTAAGTAAAGGAGAAGTAAGCAAATAATACTTTTCCGAACATTGATTTAATAATACTTACACGCACAATTTAAATTAAGAGAATCGGGACGAATATGCCAGAAACCGATTCGACATCCTTGATCGTTACCACTATTGCTTTTTGCTTCCGAAGCAACTGACAACCCAGCAGCAGATTTTATCTTATAGAAGCCAAGAATACAGAAAAGCTGGTGGTTAAATAGATAATTTGCAATCAAAAATATATTGCGTTCCTAAATTGAGATAAAACTATCCTATCATTTAAGTTGGACCAAACGAAACTGCGTGCAAAATTTGGTTAAAATCGGTTCAGTAGCTGAGGAGTCCATTGGCCACAAACACAGGGACACGTAATATATAATATATATATATATATATAATTATTATATATATATATATATTACTGATATATATATATATATATATTATATATATATATATAATATATATATATATAATAAAATAATTTTTCTATCTATTTTTCGGTATTAGCCGGCATGATAAGCTTCAAAACGAAGGCTCAATCATGGGATTTGGTAGCGGAATAAGGAATATCTCGCGTAATGACAGAATCGCAATAGAAAAAAAAAAAAAAAAGATGCACAGAGAAAATGAAATAGAATGGCAATCTACGAAAAGTCGTGCAACGCGTTCGAGAGAGGTACCACAGATGTTGACGATGCTTCCCGAGAAGAAGACCATTAGCCTCGGCAAATATTGAATGCGTGATCTTCTTTCCTTTCTTGTACTCTACACCTTGTACTTTATGGCTTTCTTGTTTTCGGTCCTGCGAAGAAAGATATTCAAAATGCGATTTCACTCTATTGACGAGGTGAGAGCTGCAACCTAATAATGGCAATATCGGTTTTTCTTCTCTTCCACAGAGGGTCAAAAAATAAATAAATAAGTAAATAAATAAATAAATAAATAAATAAAAAAAAACGCTTTTGTAGCACCTGGACATGTGTAGCAAGAGAAGATGATTGTTCCGTAAAGTAACTTTAGAAAGAACTTTCGTGTATGCTGCCATGCGCACAACAGTCGTATCTGTAAACTTCAAAAGGAGAAATTGTTGTTTATATTGTTTTGCGTCTCAATGAATTCATATGCAACTCTATAAAATATATCCCGTGGATAAAAGACCATAAAACATTATATTTTAGCAAATTAGGGGACAAAGAACTTCCCGATGACTGTTTCTTAATTTTGATACAAAGAGCAGATACTACTTTTATGCTTAGCACGGCAGTAGAGTAATGGCGGAAAAGATTGTTTTATATTTGCAGACTATTCACACAAGCGCTACTGGAAATGTGTCATTTTGTTATTAATAAAGTACACTACAAAATTTATTACTAAAGTATTTATTATTTAAAGTATTAATTAGCATTAAAATTTAATTTGAAATACCAAACTTTTTAAGTGAAATTTAAGCTATTGCTTTACGATTAAACTGATGATAATCCAAACTGTAATGCTCTAATGTTTTTGACATATTTTCCGTACAATCTCTAAGCAACATAGGGTATGAGAATATTGTTTTCTGATACAAAATTATGGTCCAATTCAATGATTGACATTTCGCTCGACTAAAATAATCAGGAAAATTTAAATTTAACTTTTAATATGAATTTCGGCAGTATATTTTGTAAAACACATATTTCGAGATCATATTACTAACCCTGTTTCCATGAAGAGAGGACCTAATGATAAACTAAGTCCTGCCATCATCATCTATGGATTCTGTTAATATAAGCCCCACCCTCTAAAATGGCTCAAATGGTCATTCAAAAGAGTGGCTTATAATGCAAAAGCCAGACAAGGCGGAATCTTATTACGGAAAACAGAATACTAGTAGAAGCAGAGCAACATCGTTGAAAAACATAGATGTTCAAAATTAAAACATTAACCCATTAATGCCTAGCGTCCCTTTTTAGGGACGGTCCAAAAAAGGGTCTGAATTTCCCCACAAAATGAACATTTTTCAACCAAAACAAAAAAAAAAAAAAAAGAAAATTTTATTATTTCTTTTTAAAGGTAGTTCACAATTAGGTACCTTGAGCTTGTTTTCAAGTCGTTATTAACAGATTGCCAGCACTTTAACCTTTATAGAAGTGTGTTCTATAGCAGTTTTAATATGCTCTTTATCAAAAAACGGACATCGTTCACAATCGCTAGAAAAAAAGAACATCTCAAGTTATCCCAGCTTCCCAGGTTATGTTAATTGCCTAATGACTTTTATTTCTTTCTTATGAAATGTCTTTTCAAAATATTATATCGTAGGCTACGAAATTTTTTTTTTAGTAAAAAACAGGACAAATTATTTTTCCTCTCCATTAAACCACTGCTTTGTATAACCACGTAGTACAAAATTATATTTGCGATAACAAAATGTCAAGGCATTAATGGGTTAAGTAACGGTTTCATTTTTATTGAAAATCGCAGAAAGACCCTGTCAGATATCCGGTCTTGTCATACTCAGAAATCAATTCACACCTAAGGATTTTTTTTTTTTTTTTTTTTAAAGGGGAAAGAAAGAAAAAAAGTCTCTTCCGGTTAGAAAAGAAGAAACTGGAAAGACTAACAATTTTTCTGTCTCAAGAAATTAATTAGTACATATTTTTTAGACCGGAATGTCTCAAAGAAAGAGATGTAAAAATGGTAGAGTGTGAACCTCTATAGTAGTGTTAAAATAATCATCTTGATCATTAATCGGCCGATTATCAACAGCCAATCAATCGGTAGACGGTAATCGGCCAATCTGCTTATTGGTGCATCCCTTATGTTTATATTTAATGTACTCATAGGCATACAAAGAGGTAGTATGAAATCTACATCAGATCTGTGTGCTGAGATCCTCTCAGTTTTCTAAAAAAACAATTTTCTACAAAGGAAGAAGTATTATTTTAAGCGCTTCCTAGCATTTTTTATTTTACTTAACCCATTAATGCTTAGCTTCCCTTTTTAGGGACGGTCCAAAAAAGGGTCTGAATTTCCCCAAAATAAACGTTTCAACCAAATAATAGTGTTCAATTAGTACCTTGGTATTGTTTCAATTCGTTATTAACAGATTGCAGCGCATAATCATTGTAAAGTGTGTTCTGTAGCAGTTTTAATATGACCTTTATCAAAAATGACATCGTTCACAATCTCAAGAAAAAAGCTAAGTTTTCAAAGTTATTCCCAGCTTCCCAGTTTATGTTAATTGCTAATTTTATTTCTTCTTATAAAATGTCTTTTTAAATACTATATCGTAGGCAGAAAAAAATTTCAGTAAAACAAGTATGTACCCTCTGGGGTCTATCGTAATTTTTAAGGGACGATTTTTCTTTCCTTAATAAAACAATTATTTTTTACATAATATTTTTTTTATTATTTTTCCCGTCCATTAAACACTGTTTGTAACCAGTATACAAAATATCTTTGGGAAAAAAATGTCAGGCATTCATGGGTTAAGGCTATCGCGTAACATCACTTGTGGAAGGTTACACCATGGTAATGTAGTTGTAGTGCTACGTTTCACCAATTTCTGCGTAAGGTTACACCAGGGAACCTTTGTGGCATGAAGAGTCTTCTCCTCGTAAGCAAAAGGTCGCGTCTTCGAGTCCCGACTTGCCCATGGATGTTATTTCAACCTCTTTCTGCCGTAATTCTGCCCTGTGCAAGGCAAGGCGCATAGTACGCAGTCCTCATGTATGTCGAAGCTGATGGCTTCTATATAAAAAAAAAAGGGTTACACCAGAATTCCCTGTAAAAAGAAAGAAGAAAAAAAAAGTGCTGGAAGGTTACTTTCAATTATTTTTTTTATTCAATGTTAGGTTCATGCTTTCCTACTAACAATAAACTTTCACAAATTCGTAAGTTATTTTAATGGCACTCAATATGATAGAACCCCGGACCACGAACTTACCGCGTACAGAGCAAAGCAAGCGCGTTTGACCATTCAGCCAGTTAAGGCACATCTTGGTTACGCTCATAAGATTAGATCTGAGCCAATATTTGTCTTAAGGCATGTGCTTTGCATTATTCTTTGCATTATTTTGGTCATTTTAATGCTTGCTAGAACTTTACACCGGCTGTGGGAAATTTTCCTCCAACAATTAGTGTTCTTAAATCCAGACCAGCTTACCCCAACAGTTATGTAATGTTACATCCACTAGCAATGGTAACCTTACAATTTTTTTACACTGCAGATAATTATTATTTATTAATGTCGGAGATAAGAGTCAGAACAAAATTTCTTTTGAGCAATATATTCTTTATAAACAAAATTAGTAGAACTTTTTTTTACACTTGTGATTAATTCAAGATTATTTAATGAAATGCTTTGTTGAACCGGACCAACTTTTCATATCAGAAGAGTTTTACGTGAGTAATTAAAAATGATTACTTTTCTGAAGCATGCAAAATTGAAACAAGAAGTATTTGAATCTCTTCACTGAATGCAGTAATTATCTCAGAATGTTCTAGAGTAATACGGCAAATTGGAATCACACGATGCTTGCTCAGTTACTAATAGCAGATATTTCGCCAATTAGAATAATTTTGCAGAAACTAGAAGCGCGTAATGAGTTTCATTAGAAATCGAAGATGAACATAAATTCTATTCGATGTCTCTGTGTTCCATTCTATGGTTGGAAATAGCTTCCAGCTAAGATTCAGAGAGAGAGAGAGGCGGGGAGAATTGTTCAGGTAATGGTGAGTTGAACTGCTTTAAACTGCAGATGGTTCGACAAACCCTTTGATGCTATTCTGAAAAAAAGAAAGAAAAAAAAAGTAATAGCAGCTTAGATTCTCTCCTCCTCTTTAAGGAATCAAAGATACATTTTTGTTCTCATTTTTGACGTTCCGAAACTGTTTTACCATTAAGCAGGAATCCTGCTGCTTTAGAAGGCTCAAAAAAAAAAAAAAAAAAAAAGGGATTTTTCGGAGATTTGTTTTAGGATTAAAAAAAGGCAAGTCTAGCAAACGTTTTAGTCTATTTTGTTATATGTCTGAGCATGGTGTAAAAAAAATTACGGGAACATATTCACAATCTACCAATTTTTATGCACATTCATAAAACTGCTGTTTTCACCCGGTGGGACAGATTGCGCGCGTAATTTTCATATAGAAAAAAAACAAAAATAAAACACCGTTTTAATTTTTATATAATTTTCTTTTACACGAACTAAAAACAACTTAAACCATTATAAAATTTGAATTTTTTTGTCAGGTTTAAAATACAAAAGTGTTTTTTTGTGGGGAAAAAAAACAGTTTGTTAAAAAAATTGTCAAGATTTTTTTTCGGGAATGCTTTTAAGTCAAATAGAAGGGAAATACATGAAAATTAAAATGGTGTTTTTTTTTTCTTTTTTTTTGTTTCAGATGAAAATTAAGAACTCCATTTCTCTCACTGATTAAAAAACAGCTGTTGCACGCCTGTGCACAAAAATAGGTTGTATGTGAATATTTTCCTCCAAATCCCCGCCCCCATAGTTCAGACATGTAATAAAAAAGCTAAAAAGTTCGTTTGGCTTGCCCCTTTTTTTATTCTGAAGAAATCCCCCCTTCCAAATCAATTTTTTGAGCCGTTTAAAACAGCATCCCCCTTAAGATGCGATTTGTAGCACTGTATTAGCCTACTTACGTTTTGTGAAAAGTATTGCCTGAAAGTGAAAATTAGTTTTGTTTGAAAGAAATAATAAATAGAATGTTTTAATTGCTACATCCTTGTAATTATATTTTTCACAGAACATAAATCTTTTGACCTCCTAATGCTGTTTCTTTTTTTTTTTTTTGTGCAAAAGTTGCATATGAGAATTTTCTGCTTAGTATCTAGTTTTTTTATTTTTAGGCATAGAACATGTTTTTCTTTTTTGATTTTGTTTCTTTTAAAAGGGTTACTACCTCAATTTTGATTGCGAAAAATATGATTTGAAAATGTGAGACATGAAGTCGAATGGAGTATTTTATTTCTTGAAAAGTCATTATCTCTAATACATTTTTTTAATATCAAGTTCCAACGGGATAATTAAGGTATCAAATTAATTATTTTAAACGCTTCTTGTTTATTTCCATATTTATTTCTAATCTTCTCTCGAAATATTTTATCATTTCGATTTTTTTAAATAAAGGAAAGTCATTTTATGAAAATTAACTTATGTTTTTACATGTTTTTACCATAATAACGTACTGCTTCCCAACACCCAAAATGTTCTCCATATCGAGAGTCTGGGTGTGAAACATACGCATTTTAAAGACTGAAATAGTAACATAAATAAGTTATCTAATTAATGTATTGACATACAAATTAAATGGAAATAGATGTGCCCGAATGGTATTGTTACTTTCTTCAACAGAACAGTTACGTGAAAACTGAGAAAAATTATTTATTGGTTGGATTTTTATAAATCCGTTTGGTGTTAAGAAAGAACATCAATCAAAAAAAGAATAATTTCAGGCTTGTCACAGTCTATAGTGGCTCGTAAAATGAATTATGAACCAGTTTCATCATTGTATGTTACGAGATTAATAAGATAATGTATGAACCTTTAAAAAAATGTGCTAATGTGCAAAAATATTATTTGTTAAACTAACAAATTAAAGAAGTAAGAGAGCGTGTGTAATAGTGATTAAAACATATAAAATGTTTGTATTGTAACAGAAAATAATTTTCCTCAAAATCCTAACAGATATGAGGCGTTTAGTGTCAAAACTACCTCAAGCTATGAATTTTCCATGTAGGTTTCTTGTTTTGAGCAATTCTATACTTCTTCATCTATACTATCGCAAAATAAAATGATTTTGAGAAAATCCCTCTCAACCAGGTCGAAAAACACTGCTAAAAATTCATTTACTTTACAACCAGCTAAATCATATCGACAGTGCAAAAAAGTACTGGTACTATTAACTTCATTACTGTAAAGAATTGTTTAATCAAATCGCGTCTTTTACTTTACAGGCGACGGCATTGAATAAAAGTCAAAAACACATAAATGAAACTGGAACGTAATACTAAAAAAAATTAAGATTAACTTCAAAATCAGCTTAATCCATATTATTTTTACGTATAAATAATTAGTTAATACTGCTTATTTAACAAAGAAAAAAATATTTTAGAAAAATTAATCGGGCAGAGCATTTTTTTTTTGTCTCTCTTGTATATATTTTTTAAAAACTGGTCTGAGTTGTTTTCATACAAAACACATCATTAAAAGCATTGTTCATAATCAGTAGGTTATTTGTCACCAGATCATTACAATGCAAGAACAGCATATTTATTTCAGGAGGAAAATATTTTTTTGAACATTTCCATCTCGTGAATCGTTTTAAATGTGCCTGAAAACAAAAAAATCTGACAAAAAAAAATAAAATAAATAAAAACGTGGACATTAATTAAACATTTTTGTTTTTACATGATTAAAAAATGTCCTCTAGCATAATTTAAAAACATGTTTTGCATGAAGAGATTTTTAGAGGCTATCATAGACATATCAATCCCTTAGGGTAATTTAACATTTAAATTTGTTTCCGGAAGTAAGTTAAAAGAATATTTAATTACGCATTTTTATTAAAAAAATTTGCAATATTTTCCGCATGTGTACTAACGGATTCTTGTCTACATATTTATTTCTTTTTTTTTCGCGGAATCTCGTCTAGAATACGCTAAAACATTAATTGAATTTTTTCTTTCATGAGTCAAAGTAATTATCTGGGATAGGAACAATAAAGTTTTTCTTACATTTTTTTTGTGTGGAAGTTTTTTCCTTTTTCAGGACTTTTTCTATTACTTAGGAGAAATACATTAAATGCATAAGCATATTCTCTTATTATCACTATAATTACTTTTAGAGAAAAATTACTTTTATGAACTTCTTACTATGAAGCAGGAACGATTTTTTTTTAAAATTACTATTGCTCCATCTTACGTAAACTTTGAGGTTAAACTGTTTTGTAGAGTTTTATAAAGATTACAGCTTTGACAGAAAATTGTTAACGAGTGTTTTCCTTGTTGAAATGTTTACTACCCAGGTAGCGCAAATAACCTTTAAACGTTTTCTAAACGTTTTTAAGCGGTTGTTACAATGTTAATAACCATTTTACAACCTTAAAAAAACGAAGTGTGCTACTTAGTCCATCCGTGAAAGCTGCTCATAGCACTCGCGAACCATTTCACGTAAAATAGGGTTGATGGGCTGTGAATGGGAACTTTCCGAAGTTTTCAATTTAAAACTTAATTTTTTGCTATACTTTTGACATATTCAACTGAACTATGTATTTGAAATTAGCATCGTTCTATACGTTGCTTGATACGCTTAATTATGCTTCTTATTATTCTTCCCTTTCATTTTTATCTCACCTATCAACCCCTATTTTAGTGAGATCAGAAAAGACATGACGCACGCGGAAGGATTTACTTTACTGTCTAAAATTTTTTCGTGCGATCTCCGCCGCATCTGCGCACGCGCCAAGTCTCTTCGGACTTTCTCGAAATAGGGGGGAAAAGCAACGAGGAAGTAGTAAGCGAACAAAAGCTGAAGGCATCGGGTAGTGCGCATCCTAAACCTATCTCCCCCTTTTCAGATGGAAGCGTCCGTGGCTCCCAGACGTACAATACGCAAACAGAGAGTATAAGGTAGGTACAGTAGGTCCTGCTTTTCGCCCAAAATAAACAATAATAAAATTGCGAAAAAATAAAGAATGAAAGAAAATAAAAGTGAAATGTTTGCGCTCTCTCAGGCAAACCTCCGAGTTTTGTTAAGATTTTTTATTTTTTCCCAATTACATCTGGGTGAAACAATGAAATAAATTTAATAATCAAAGAGTATTATGTGCACATGCCTCTGAAATTTAACCTCATATTCAGAAGGTGTGTGAAAAACTGGCTAGTTACTTTTACTGCAAAAACATATTGAAACTATCTGATATTATCGATTTGTTTCGCCCATTGGTTTCGGTAAAGAAATGTAGAAATTGGCATTGTAAAATTGATCTACCATTATCTCCAGAAAAATAAATAAATAAATTTAAAAAATAAATGAAGTAAAAAAAAAATAAAAAAAAATAAATAAATGTATAAAAAATAAAATTAGAATGATAATTAGTTTTATCAGTTTTAATAGTTTATGAATGCAGTTGCTCAGCATCCTAATCAGTGTTTTTGCTTTTGTAATATTTCTCATATAACTCGATTTTCAAGCATTTAAGTAAAGGCAACTGTTTGTTACTCTAAAGAAGTACAGGCAGTATAGTAGAGAAGTGTGTTCCATATCTTTCTCGCTGTATATAAATATTTAATAACTTATAACCTTATCATAGCCACGAAGCATGCTCGTGAAGTTGTACGTTTCATACATTGGTTTAACTGTTTTTGACTTTTCGTAGAAAGGTAAGCATCTTAATTCTACTAGTTCTATTATTTAATTCTACATTTTTATTTCTACTTTCTGTCGAATTTTCTGGCCCGCATCTTCACTTCCCAATTCGTAACACTGCTCTTTTGTTAGAAAAATAAAGGAATTTAACTGTAGAAAGCATTCAGTTAGATAGTTTTGCTTTTAATCTTAAGCTGCAACTCTGTAAAAATTTTTTTCTTAATCTAAATTTACAGCTTTGAATTTTGTTCAGAAGAAGTGTCATGGAAGCTCGCCAGTCCCTGTAACAAATGAATATTGTTTTTACAGTATAATACAGTTTATTTTATAGTAATAAATTTTAAAAATTGCTAATTTTACAGTAATAAACGGTAAAATTGCTTATTTTACAGTTTATTATCGTGCAGTTTACAGTTTTAAACTGTAACCTAGTATTATACTGTTGTTTTTACAGTTTAGTACAGCTAAATTTGACTGCAATAAACTGTAAAATCTCTAAATTTACTGTAAGAAACTGTATAATTGCTAGTTTTACAGTTTATTACTGTGCATTTTGCAGTTTTAAAATGAAAACTCCGCTGCCAGTATTAAACTGTAAAAACAACAGTTCATTTTTTGCAGTGCAGTACCTCTCTCAAAATTGTTGAAAACATTCTTTATCTGCTGAATACGGAATCTTAAAATAGAAAGGTGATTAAAAAAGTAAAATTTTTACGTATTTGTAAAGTAAAGTGGTCAAATACTGTTTACGACGGCTAATGGGTATACGCAAAAAAGAAAAACTGTATTTTTACCACAAGAAAGCAGAAATAATGAACTCTTTAAAGCAGACATTTTTTTTGAGAAAGAATCTTTATTCAGATATGTCGTTATCTCTTACCCTAGACGACCATTCAAAAATAACTCTGAATACTTCAAAATATGTTTTTGCACTTTCATAGTTTTCTTCGTAAATAGGAAAATAATATGACTTCTTTGTGCCCAGGTTTCCCCTGTCCTTTGAAAAGAACGGTTTTAGAATAATTTGGGACAACAAAAAGATTCTTTTTTAGTATTTTAAATGTCTGTTTATCTTTTGTAAAGAAATGCAACTAGGTAGCAAAGTGATGGTCATTCTTTTGGGAGTTGAGTGAAAAGTATTTTGAAAAAATGTACATACTTCTTTGGATCTTTTGAGTTGAAAGCAATTATAAGAGAAAATTGTTTATGTGGGTTCTTGTCATTAAAAACTTCTAATTTTTTGAAGTGACAAATTGAACGCCAATTTTTAGAAACTAGAGAATTATTCCCTGTGCTGATTTGAAAACGGTATTGAAAGTGATTAAATTTAACTTGTTAAAGCAAATTTAAAGAAAAAATTTCCCGTGTGCTTTTTTGATGTCACAGCTATGCTACGGGGAGATTGCGAATGAATTGGAATTAGAACTTCATTTTGTAGTACAGCAAAAATCAGCAAGAACGCAAAAGCAAAAAGAAACGTGACTGCTTGCGCATCCTCGCTGATCCTACCGATTACAAAATAGAGCGGTCTGTTTCCGCTTCTGTTTCAGCAGCCAACTCTCCCTGGTCAAAGTTTTCAAGAAACATTTTGCTGAACGCAGAAATGGTTTCGAGTTTTTGATACTAAACGTCAGCTCCATTTCTTAAGTAATTACACGGTACAATATTTTTGACTTTTTTTTTCCGTTCTTTAGCTGAAACAATACATTTCTTTACAAACAATACTTACTTGTTTTACAAATGAAAATTAATATACTCCATAATTTAAATTTTTATTTTCAGTGTATAAAAAACGTAACCTTATTTCATAAATATGGTGTCTGCTTCCAGTGCTATGGAGTAACTTAACCCTTATATCTGGTGTACAGTTACATGATTACACTATGGTAATGTAACTATAGCGATGAAATTTCATTCTTAATTATTTAGTCGAGAAGTACTTCAAAATAACTAGCAACTACTACTTAGCTCAAAATTAAACATAAGCTTGTATGTTACAAATAAACATTTTTTAAGGAAAAAAAAAAAGAGTTGAAAAGCAACAAAAAAAAATAATTAAAAGGTGTTGTGAGAAATCTGAGTTGTACTTTGATATTACATCCGAAAAAATTATATTTAATGTAAAAAATAGTCCCTCGTGTATAGTTTATTTCACTTATTTTATTAAAACTAAAAATGCAGTTCTTTGTTTTAAACCTCTGTGCATGTTAATATCATTATGCTAGGAGCAAAACATACTCTCAACAAAACATTCGTATTTTTTCCATTTCTCCTTTCATCGAAAAAAAAGGGGAAATTCTCAGAGAGAATTATTTTTCTAGAAATGCACGTCACGTTTGTTTGAGAAAATAATTCATAATAATTTATGTTGTAGTTCGTTATAAAACACCGTTTTGCTTGTTGCATGAAATATACGAATTCTGGAGCAAAAAAAAAATATGAGTTTGATCTTCTTCCGCGAACAATAAAATTTGTGCTTTTTTGTTGCTTGAAAAAAAGCTTTCTCATCTGTTACATTTTCTATTTTCTCAGGACAGTTGCCATTCTTTACAGAAGTATTTACATACAGTTGGTTCTCTTTTTAACGACCTCTATTTGACGACTGTCTCTATTTAAAAACGACTTCTCGCGGTCCTTTCCTACACATTATAGTTTTGGAAAAAATCTACTTAAGGACGCATTATAGTAAAGAAGGTTTTTTTTGTCGTCCCTTGAAAGTCGTTAAATAGACAATTAACTGTACTATACTCTCTCGTTATATGTTGCTATACAAAACTAGAAAAGCATATTTTCTTTACCTAAAGCACTGTTTGTGCAGTCATTATTTTTTATTCTACACATTTCAATCTTGTTTATTTGCTATTTTTAATTAAAAATGTTTATCATAAAGTGTAAGCTACTTGACTTCTTTTCATAAACTCTTTCGTCAAGACTCTTTGTCACCTTATTCCAAGTTGAAGTAGTTAACGCCAATGTTCTCCATCTATTTGCACCAGGGTTCGCCAAAGACACATCGTGCAGCCACCTTGTAGAAGGCCTGTTTTTGTCTGCCTTGTACATGGCCTGTCTTGTACCTTATAATCAATTTTTTGATTTGTTATTTTCTTTCCAAAATCTGTAAATATGACCAAGCCATTTAGTTATATTTAGTGGCTAATTAGTTATATTTATTAAATACCACATAAAGTTGATTGGCTTCAACTAGCTTAGTTTCCATTATTTGCTGTTGTAATACCTAATTCTAATTGATTTCCCCGACCCGCAGAGTGGTGTAGTGGCTAAACGCTGGTATCTGATTTCCAAAGGCACAGTTTCAAACCTGCGCTGCAAAAAAGGAACTGTTCTTTTTACAGTATAATACTGGCAGCCGAGGTTCCAATTTAAAACTGTGAAAAGCAAAGTAATAAACTGAAATCTAGCAATTTTAGTTTTTTACTGTGAAGTTACCAATTTTACAGTTTATTGCCCCAAAATTTGTTCTATGTGCTGAAAAAACAACAGTGTAATCCTGGTAGCAGAGGTTCCTGCTTAAAACTGTAAAAAACTGTAAAATTAGAAGTTTTACTGTTTAGTGCTGTAAAAGCAGCAATTTAACAGTTTATTACTGTATTATTAACTGTATTATACTGTAAAAACAACATTCTTTTTTTTACAGTGTGACTCTAGTTGGTGGATTTTTAAGACAGCGTCCATATCGCATGACTGTGCGGCATGTAAAATATCTCTCAAATTCTTGCTCGGCATGGACTGCTCTTGGCAAAATTTAATTTCTAGTGCAGTTAGGTTTCTAATAGAGCCCAGTCATCTCTATATTGTGGGGAAACTGGGGGGGAGGGCGTCTAAGTTCTCTAGGCAATAGTGTCCTAGCGATAGTGGTGCTGCATGAAAGAGTGGGTGCTCTATCGGGGGATCGCACAAGATTTTTAAAAGATGGCGCCTCTGCCGCAGCCCCCATAGGGAAAAAAATGTTCCCAACCTGTGTCTCGTACACTGTAAAAAATGAATGCTATATTTACAGTATAATACAGATGATTTTACTGTAATAAACTGTAAAAATTGCTAATTTTACAGTAATAAACTGTAAGATTTCTAATTTTACAGTACTAAGCTGTAAAATTGCGAATTTTACGTGCATTTTGCAGTTTTAAACTGGAACCTCTGCTGCCTGTATTATACTGTTGTTTTTACAGTATAATACTAGCTAACTTTTACAATAATTAACGGTAAAATTTCTAACTTTACAGTAAGAAACTGTAAAATTGCCAGTTTTACAGTTTATTACTGTGCATTTTACAGTTTTAAATTGGAATCTCGGCTCCCAGTATTATACTGTAAAAACAACAGTTCATTTTTTGTTGTGTAGGTGAAAAAAATTTTATGCGGAATAAGATGCCATCGATCCATGAAAACGCAACTCTATAAAAGAATTTCTTCCACAATTATTTAGCAGCATTACAAGAACACTAGTATCATCCTTTGTATGGCTCCGACAAATGTTTTCATCCTCTCCTGAAAAGATACGAAAATAGACTAACGTTAGTCTAGTTCTGAGGTACAAAACTAATGACTATAATACTTTACACTCAACAAAAATATGAAAAACAGTAAAATCTAACTATGAGATTTGCTGACTCAATGGAAAAAATTAATCCAATAATTATGATGCACCTTTTTAAAATTAAAGAATGTAATATTTCCTTTTTTCCAGCTGAAAGATCTGTTTGTGCTACAGGAGTTCTAATGATAGTGTTGACGGACCTGTTGACTGATAACTCGTATTATTGTTGAACGGTTTAAAGCCTTTTGTGTGATAAATTTTCTGTTGTAAATCTCAAATACGGTGGTACGCATGAACCCAAGTAGCACACTTCGTTTTTTAAAGGTTGTAAAATGGTTATTAACGTTGTAACAACCTCTTAAAAACGTTAATAAAACGTTTAAAGGTTATTTGTGCTACCTGAGAAAGCTTATTATGAAGCAATATCGATTAACAGCGTTATTTAACTAATAAAACAGCGTTATACAACTAACTCTGTTACTATAAATATTATTTGAAAATACTATCGGCCCCACTTACACAAATACTTTCGGCTCCAAGAAATATTACTCGATTAACCGGGGTATTTGTTTCAGCAGGGATCTTTAATATTGCGTCTATGGCATCGGTTCCAGCATGTTTTATTCGTATAAGCGGGGTATTCGTTTATCCGTTACCCGATTAGGCGGGGCCGACAGTATTATCAAACTATTGCTTAGTGTTTTTCTTTTTGTCACGGGTTAAAAAATTCAAAAGAAATTCATAGTTTTTTTAAAATTTAAACCCATTAATGCCTACCGTCCCATTTTAGGGACGGTCCAAAAAGGGGTCTGAATTTCCCCAAAATGAACATTTCAGCCAAATAATAGTGTTCAATTAGTACCTCGGTACTGTTTCAATTCGTTATTAATAGATTGCAGCACATAACCATTATAAAGTGTGTTCTGTAGCAGTTTTAATATGATCTTTATCAAAAACGACATCGTTCACAATCTCAAGAAAAAAATAAATCTCAAGTTATTCCCAGCTTCCCAGTTTATGTTAATTGCTGATCTTATTTCTTCTTATGAAATGTCTTTTCAAATATTATATCGTAGGCAGAATTTTTTTTTAGTAAAAACAGGAAAAATTATTTTTCCTCTCTATTAAACACTGTTTGTAACCAGTATACAAAATATCTTTGGAAAAAAATGTCAGGCATTAATGGGTTAAGTAACGGTTTCATTTTAATTGAAAACGAAGAAGACCTGTCAGATATCCGGTCTTGTCATACTCAGAAATAATTCAAATTAAGATTTTTTTTTAAAAAAGGGAAAGAAAGAAAAAAAGTTCTTCGGTAGAAGGGAAAAGGGATCACCCTAGAAAAAGAAAAAAAAACTTCTGAACTTCTCACGTGAGTGGAATTTAAAGCTACAAAAAAGAAAAAGAAAAAAAAAAAAAAGTAGAAAACGCAGACGACGTGGATTGGATTTTTTTCAGTTCTTCACGACAAATCTGAACCAACTTCTTTTTCTGCACTTTTGTGCTTTCTTGGAATAGAAATTACCGACTTTTTTAAAACGTGGATGGAGGTTTTTCTGTATTTATTGCATTGAACGACCACCGATTCCAAGATTTAACCTCTGAAATCTGAGCAGAGTTGGCTATTCTACACGAAATTCAATTTTATTTATTTACAAATTTTAGCTGCGAAAAGTTTCACGAAAGTTATTATTCTCAGATGGCAGTTAAAAGCAAATACACGCTTACTTAGGACGAAACTTTCTTGTAAGAATGGGGGTTAGTTGATTGAATTGAGTTTCTCTTAATAGAAAAGTACGAAACTGCTTTTTTGAACAACTTTTCAAGCTCCCACGTAATAAGGATCAAAAGTTTAAAGATAATCTAAACCATCTTTCTTTTATCCATTTTCTTTAGAAATGTTCGTCACTGGATGAGGGACAAGATGAAACAATTGATTCAAACTTTTTTCGAATGCATGATGTACTATCTGATTTTCTTAGGTAAAACCTTCCGCGTATTTACGCATGCGTCAGGTCTTCTCTGATCTTACCAAAAAAGGGGTGGTAGATAAGATAGGTAGATAAGGGGAAGAATAATAAGAAGCGTTTTGAGCAGTATCAAACAACGTAGAACGATGATATTTTCAAATACATAGTGCTGTTTAATGGGTCAAAAGGATAGCAAATGCAAGTTTTAAATTGAAAACTTTGGGAAGTTTCCCCTCACAACCCATCAACCCTATTTTAAGTGGAATGGTTCCCGAGTGCTAGGCGCGGTCTTCAAGGACGGACAGTATGTGTGTTTTTTTTCAAATGAAACTAACTGTTTGTCTCATTAATGTTCCTGCACGAGAATTTTAAGAAAGCACAGCGTGGTCTTCTCTCTTTCTTTTAAGACTTGGATAACATGTAAAATATTCTGTACTAAAATCCATTATGAAAATTTTATTTTTTAGCACATACCCAAGCTAGCAACGGACAGAAAAAAATATTAATCAGAATAAAAAAATTCGAATTTTGAAAATATGTATTCGTATAAACAGCAATAACTACAGTTCTGTTTGACTTAGAAGCACGAAAACAATTCAATTTTGCGCAAAAAGAATAATAATATTAATTCTCTTGATTGTAACCGAAATTGTAAATGTGCAAGCAAGTTGTCTCTTCTTAAACAAGGAGAGAGTGTTAATTGACTATTTAAATAAAATATAAGCTACTAAAGTCCTGCAAAGACGAGATTGGGCAAAATGGGCTTTCTAAAAATTATAAGTTCTTTGGTACCCGGTTAACTCTTAACCATCCGTCATCTTTAACGGGTTTTAATGGGACAGACACAGATTAAACACTTCTAGTGCTAGTTATTTTAAAAAGTTCTTTTAGAACGTGGGTTTGTCAAAACCCTTTCAAGTACCTTCTTAGCAAATAGATTTGTCAACTCTTACCTGTCCAAACATAGGATGGTTTACCGCATTCTGTTATTTTAATCCTTTCATACTTATACTTTATGCCACAAATTTCATATAAAGGAGTTCTTAATGGCCTTCCTTTTTTGGTTAAAAATTGGACAATATATATATCAGTCCTTATAAATAGCAAACAAAAAAGTAGTGTACTTTTGCACATTATTTCACACAAGACTGAGCATAATACTTAAATATTTATTTAAAAAAAGCTAAGTTTTAAATAGAAACCATAGTAAATTCGATGCTTCATTCTATAACAAAAGTTCTAAAATTATTTTTACGGTAAAGCACAGACAAAAAAAGTTGTTTTTTACTTCAGAAACGTGATTAAATGAACTAAAACGTGCAATGAAAACTTTTTTGCAGCTTTTTTGTTCAAGAGGAAAGAGTCGTTAAAATGTTAATTGGCGGATTTTTAACAGCATTGCATAAATGTGCGCACAAAAAATGTTATGAGCCTTCGTGACTGGAATAAAAAAAGAAGAAAATTGTGTTAGAATAGTGTGGCTAATTATGGCTGCGTTAATGACTTATCGATAATTTTGTGCGAATATTCACTTTGAGGCAAACAGATTTTAATACACAGATTTCGTTTATGCATATTTTAAAGTGCTCATGAAATTTTGATTGTTCGTGATTAACTTTTATGCGTGTGTTAATTAAGCAAGTCAACCCTAAATGTCTTCTCTTCAACCACAACTCTATGTACTAGTTTAAATATGTGAAGAAAGCTATTTATACTTTTTAAAAAGATAAAGTTGTGAGCTTTGTGTATGTAAAATGTAACATGCCTTTAAACTGCTAACTTTTTAATTTGAACCTTTATTTCAAGATTAGGAATGCGTAAAAATCAAAGACAATAATTAATGGAATATAGTTTTTTACATGTTATAATTATATTTAGAAGCTTATACATAAGATAAAGGATTTTTATTTCTTATTTATCATTTAACCTTGTTAATGCACGTAATTGCTGTACTCAAATATGTAAGATTTTTTACTTTAAAGAGAGTACCTTTTTTGTAAGAGAGTACCCCACTTTTTTTTTAAAATCAGTTCTTTGTTTAATCAGTCATTCTATTTCCATTATTTTAAGCTAATATTTTTTCAGTTATATACTTTGCTGAAGGACATCCTCTAGCTGGCGAACATACTTTACATTAAAACATAATATTTCACTCAATACTTCAAATTGTTTCAAAAGAATGTTTTTTCTTTATTTTTTTTAATTGTTGATTGTTTTTAAATTTACACTTCCTTTATGCATTTCTACTTTCAGGCTTAAGCTCATGCTTATTTACTTGTGATTAATTTCTGAGATTAATCAAGCCTTATGAATAATGCACTCTATATTAATTAAGCACATTGAAGCGAAAATATCAATTTCCGATTCACTTCCGAAAATTACCTGTTACTACATACCTCAAAGCCAGATAATTAAATGAGCACATATCTTCGGAATTCTGCAATTCTGTTTCGTAGATTAACTCTTGTAAATTCTATGTAAACAAGAGCTGCTTGTTTCAGCTGATTGCAAATGCGTGATGAATCATATCCATTAGGAGTAGCTAATCTGTATTTCATTGTGTGATTTTCAGAAATGGGAAAATTACTGCTAATCTTGTCCGTCGAGTTATGAATCATGTTAAGTCGGTCAGAATATGAAAGAAAATAAAAATATAGGGATGTTCATCATAGGAGGGGCTGGCAAAACTAAATTTTTGAAATAAAGTTATTTAAGTTGTTGTCACTTACATCTACATCGAGCATAATTTCAAAAAAAAAAAAAAAAAAAAGACTCCAAGAGATCGAAAAATGAATTGTTCATATATTTCTATAGGGTGAGTTCTGGTAAGTGCGTCCACGGGGTAAGTGCGTCCACTGGGAATTATGTGAACACTGTCCTGAAATGGCTTCTGCGACACATCGACTATGTTAGATAAATGTCTAATGATAATTTCTGTGGGTAGAATTCAGGCCTGGATTCAATAGACGAAACACAATCAGAGACAACTTAAATGTCTTCAAAAAAACTCTAAAGTAAAGATTGAGAGGGTTTTTGTTTCAGTTTCTCTTGTAGTCATACCAAGCAATTGAAGTCAAGAAATGCAAGTTGTTTCTTTTGAGTAATAGCTACTAATAACATATATGGGGTATTTTGATCAAATACTCTAACTAAAATTTATTTATATGACGGTACGCACTTTCCCTTTCTTTAAAATAAGGTGGGGGTAAGTGCGTACCATTATGATGGGGCAAGTGCGTACCACTATAATGAGGCATATACGTACTATTATGCGGAGCAAGTGCGTACCATTATGATGAGGCAAGTGTGTACCATTACGTGGAAAATCCGACACTCGTAATTCGTCTTTAATTTTGCTTATAACTCTTTTATAAGCTGATTATAAATCCGACGTCATTTCCATCAAGTATTTATATTTACATTGAATGCGGCATAAGATTTCAATTTTATTCATTACCTCTGAAATATATTGCTTTTAGATATCAGTTAGTAAATTTTTTGTTGAAAATAGCGATCATAAGCTATACTTAATTTAAACCAGAATGACAAATGAAGCAATGAAATTAAGTGAAACACTAAATAAGGAACCAACTTATTCAAAAAAAACGAAGGTGGAGTAATTAATAAATTATATTTAAGAAAAATTTAGAACACCTTGTGAAAAACTATTTCAATGTTTAAGGAAAAAAAAGTACAAGTATTATATCATGATCAATTCTTTTCTTTTTTTTTTTCGCTCTTTATTTTGTGTTTGTTCTTACTGCTGCTGATTCTAATAAGAAAAATATTTTAAAACCGTATTTATTAAAAAAAAAAAAGAAAGAAAACGAATTGTTCACTCAAGTCACCTAACGATCTACCATACAAATAGAATTAAAGAAAATCACAGGGGTACGCACTTACAACAACGCTATTGGACGCACATGTCTCATCTTACATTTAAGAAGGGGTAAGTGCGAACCCTGGCTTAAACACAGACTGATTAATATATTTAACCAAAATAAACTATGTAGACTATAAGTGGTTATTACTAAATAAAAACAACTTACATTTGCTCACTTAGTCTTATTAAAAAGACAATGGAAGAATCACAGACACAACTCTCTCAATCTTCAAAGCACAGTTGTTCGCAAGACACGTGGGTTATCACTGATTGCGTTTCATCCATGCAAGCAAGTGCTGATCTCTAGTATTAGGAATTATCCTAAGGCAACTACCTAACATATTTAATATGTGCCAGAAGTTTTTTCCTGCTCATATTCACATAATTTAAGGTGGACGCACTTACCCCGCTAGGTAGGGAAAGTGCGTACCTTAGAATAGGTGTCATAAACCAAGTCACAAAACCTATGCTTATGGTTTATTTGACATATTATATGCTTGAAAATCTTAGTAAAGGATCTGGAAAGAAAACTAAAAAAAATTGTGAGTGTACAAGATTTTTCAACAGAGCAGCATCTTTGAGAACATGAACTTTGAAAAAAAGGGTACGCACTTACCAGAACTCACCCTACTAGAATTGTGCTAATTTAAGAACTTCTCGTCCTTCAACCGAAACATAAATGAGCTTGTCCAAGGTAAAACGTCAAGTTAACAGAACCACACTATTCTAGAAATCTGTTTCATAACTGAAGTGACTGCATCTTCTGCTTCTGGTTGTAGTTTTGGAAACAAAAGTAGTTGTTTTACATTTTTATCATACAATGGTTTTCAGTCAATTAACAGTTTCACTACTTAACCCACAATGTTTTCGAAAATTTTTCAGTCCTAGTAAAGTAAAAATAACACCAGCTAGGAATTTATTTTTTAAATTTTTTGCAGTATTTCCACTGCTTTTTATTATGAGACACTAAACCGATGATTTGTTTACATTGTACTCGGATGAATCACACGCTATGCTTTTACTTGTTGATGTCAAGACAATAGCTGTTAAAGGCTTGCTCTTTAAGCTTATGATAATAAAAATTTGCATCTAAATATTAAAGCTGAATATGAGTTGACTTCGTGAAAGGAGAAATGCAGCAATCCTGTATTTATTGACATATATTATTCATTTATGAGTTTGATATAAATTTAATGTCTTTATGGAACAAATGTTGACTTTTTAAAACCTTGAAACTCTGTAGAAATCCCAAAAACTCATTTTATAAGTCTGAAAATTTTATGAAAGGTTTATTTTTGAGCATAAAGCAAAATGAGAGGGTTCTCCATTAAAATATCAAAAGTTTATTTTAAAATACACCCTAATGTACATAATAAATGACACATCATTTTTTAAATACAATACTATTCATTTTTCATAGTAATGTTCTCCGTTTTGCTCCTTTATAGTACTGTAATATTGTACTAGTTAATTTATATATATTTTTTAAATTTCTCATGCCATAAATTATCTTAATCGTCTTTTTAACAATATTTCTGTATTACATTTGTTCCTTACTAACCATTTGTTCATTGTATGTATATATATTTATACATGTATGAGCGATTCTCTGTAAGCTCGTAATTTCCTGTACAAAAGCTGTCCGAGCTTTTTTTCCCCCATGTTCGTATAATTATAATACTATTGCTCAGGAAATAGGAATCCATTACTTTGGTTCAGAAGAGGGCCAATTGAACTTTGTGTGTTTCTGATAAATCATGACAGGGAACCGTCAAACCCTGCCGTATTGCTTGGCATTAGAATGTCACCAAGGCCCTGCACTGTGTATTTTCACTTAGTGGCTCAACATTAGCAAAATAATTGGAACCTAATTAGAGTTACAAAACTACCGATAAATTTAAGCACAAATCATGGAAATAATAAATAATATCTTTCATCATTAAACTAATTAACATTAATAAAATCGCTTACCAGTGGACTGTTCTTGCAACGTTCAAGAAGCATACTTTCATCACAAATGTGACTCTGAAACTAAACAAAGTGGCGTTTCAACACCATTCTCATTACTTTCGTCAACTCCACACTGGTTGCATTTAACTTCATGCCAAAATCATTTGCAGGAGTAACATATTTTTTCTATCGCAGCTTTGAATTTGTGGCAGGGAACTATTTGAAAAAACTCCGGAATAGCACGTACATGACAATATTAAGTTTCAGAAATATGTACATAGACTATATTTCATAAAAAAAGCTGCATTATTCTATTTTAGATATTAATTACCAAATATATGTGATCTTAATAGCATATTACCCCTGAGTATCAGAGGGTAGGATTGGGACTGCTAGTGCGTTTTTAGCACATCGATAATTTCTAGAGAGAAAAAAAGAATTCTTATCGCTCCAAATACAATTGTGTTATAAAGCTTTAGTGCTTTATTTAACCGACCGGCGGTTTTGCACGTCTTATCACGCCCTAGGGAAAACCCTTCGAGAACGTTTTGCACGTAGAATTCTGAAGATCCTTTTTCGTCTCCAAACGGTTTGAGGCGTAGAATCCTGCTTTTCCTTCCCCTCTTCTCAGAGCTGCACCCCGTGGTGCAAGGGTCGCCTTCTCTATTCACAGATGCAAACAATGTCTATTCATCAGTTTGTGGTTTCAAGGCTCAATGCATCCTTTTTATATTCGCACTAAAGATATCCGAGCAAACCTTCTTGCTTTTTCCAAGCTTCAATTTTACATTTAATTAATTATAGTGCCGTAAATGAATGTTACGTGTTTTAATCGGTGAGAACACAATTTTGTTCATTTTAGAAAAACTTCGATTTTAAATTGATAAAATATCATCTTAGTATAAGTTTTGAAAAAAAAAAAAAAAACTACGGCTTTATTCGCTACTTTTATATCGCCCATTAGCAAGAAAAAAATGTCGCAACTCAATACATATATATATGTGTATGAATAAAAAAATATATATATAAATAAAACAGCATTGGGGAAAACCACGGTTTTATGCATTAGTAATTTTGAACGATTTCGTCTGAAATATTACAATACGGGCAAAAGAAAATTATGAAGTGATGTTTACTGGTTAAT
>JAXGGA010009237.1:0-52409 GCA_038373865.1 Uloborus plumipes | reverse complement strand
GAAATCGCATTACTTCTCAAAAGTTGTGGTTTAGTATCCACAACTTGGGAAAAATAAGAAAAAAATTCTAAGTTGACGTCTTCGGTTCGCGCATGAGGCTCAAAGTTGGAAAAAATATGTTAAAAATGGAAATTTTCAAAAAGAAAAAAGAAAAAAAAAACTGTAACTTTTTATAATGCAAATACCATAATCTGTAAATATTTTGTGCATTTTTAATCTAAAAAAATATTTTATAGCAATTACATACGATCTTTAGTTTGCAGATCAGCCTTAAACTGGGCTAAAATCGCATACAATGTCAAATTTCGAAAATATCGATTTTTTTTATTTCGAAATCGCATTACCTCTCAAAAGTTGTGATTTGGTATCCAAAATTTGGGAAAAATAAATAAAAAATCTAAGTTGACTACTTCGGTTCGCGCATGAGGCTCAAAGTTGGAAAATATATGCTAAAAATGGAAAATTTCAAAAAATAATTTGAAAAAAAAAAGTAATTTTTTTTTCTATCGAAACTGCTTTAAATTGTTAGTAGATAGCATAAGTTGAACCCAAAAAATTATATATAACTTTGAGAAAGTCATTTAGTCGTGATAAAGATAAATTGAACTTCAAGACAAAACTTAATCATTTTGTTAATTAATCGAAGTCTAAACTTTTAGACGATATTTCCTTCTTTCAAGTGTGCAATGAACTTTTCGTGTTCTTGTGCTAAAAAGCCAATCTCTTGTAGATGTACACTATACATCTGTACATTGGTATAGAACGCACATTGGTATTACCACTGTACATTGGTATAGAAGCTTTGCAGTAAATTTCTTCTATTTAAGCAGATATGCAATCTGAAATCCTTGAAAAAGGTTCGCCTTTTACAGATTGCGATTTTTCTTCAAAACAAGTTAACAACACATCTGCACATGTGGGTAAAACACTTTGACTTAACCCTTTCGGTGCACCAAAAAACGGACAAACAATTAAACGTTTAGAAGTTTTCCGGGGTTCCATTATTTATTAGTCGGAGAACGGAGAACAGTATAACAAAACTTGAGCATAAAAATATGCTATAAAGTTACAAAAAAAACTCACCCAAAGCTAAACACGCTGCACTTTTTGATTCACTTTCAGTTGCTAATTAAAGATACTGTTTGTTTGGCGGGTCTAGCTGACTAAGTGACAACCAAAGGGAGTGCAGACTGCAGGGACTTTGAACTGTCTCCTAGAATATGTGTAATGTCTAGAAAAGTCGGCTGTAGAACAAAAATATACCGGCACAGCGCCGACATAGTGCGTTCTGGTTCAGTTTTTGACATTTTTTTTCATATCTTGAGCCTTATGCACAAACAGAATGTATCTTCTAAAAGTTATATATAATTTTTGGGTTCAACTTATGTTATCTACTAACAATTTAAAGCAGTTTCGATAGAAAAAAAATTACTTTTTTTTCAAATTATTTTTTGAAAATTTCCATTTTTAGCATATATTTTCCAACTTTGAGCCTCATGCGCGAACCGAAGTAGTCAACTTAGATTTTTTATTTATTTTTCCCAAATTTTGGATACCAAACCACAACTTTTGAGAGGTAATGCGATTTCGAAATAAAAAAAATCGATATTTTCGAAATTTGACATTGTAGGCGATTTTAGCCCAGTTTAAGGCTGATGTGCAAACTAAAGATCGTATGTAAAAGCAATAAAAATTTTTTTAGATTAAAAATGCACAAAATATTTACAGCTTATGGTATTTGCATTATAAAAAGTTAGTTTTTTTTTTCTTTTTGAAAATTTCCATTTCTAACATATTTTTTCCAACTTTGAGCCTCATGCGCGAACCGAAGACGTCAACTTAGAATTTTTTTCTTATTTTTCCCAAGTTGTGGATACTAAACCACAACTTTTGAGAGGTAATGCGATTTCGAAATAAAAAAATCGATGTTTTCGACGTCAATACATTTTGGAACTTTTGGACAGTGAAAAGACCGGCTTCATCTACATTCAACGTTTTAGTAGCGTGTAAATTGTTTTAAAAATATCGAAGAATGTCATATTTTTCACTCGGTAAACAGCGTAAATGTTATTTAAGTTAATTACTATGTTTAACAACCTGAAACTGCAGCTTAATGGATGAAGAGAAAAAAAAAACATACATTTTAAGAAGTTGCAGCTTCTGCTTTATAAAAATGTGCTTGATAAAAAAGTTTAAATGAATATCGTGAATAGGTGTTAAAGTATGCTTAAATTAATTTTAACTACGTTATTAAATAAAACGAGTCATTTATTTTATGTTACGATTAATAAAAAGTCTTGTTTAAAATCATATTCTTAAATTGGACCACCGGTCCAATATAGGAAAAATTTTTCGGTCCAATAAAGGAAAACACGCCATTTTTTATTCTTCAGCTTATTGCTCTGTCAAAAACTATCACAATCGCGCATGTAAATACATAGATGTAATCCTTATTAAACAAAGATTATAATACTGTAACAGCATTTTACGGCAATTCAGAAGTTTTTGAGTTATCTTTCTAGAAACAAGTCCGCAAAATAAGATTTCACACGTTTTCAACACAAATCAAGCCGTAACTCACGCTAAACAGTTCGAAGACTGGTGAAACTTCATGCACATTGATTTTATTCCTAAAACTTTGTGTTGCTACTGTTAAAGTGTAGCACAGATCTCTGTACTAGATTTTAAGCCCAAGGTCCAATTTAAGCAGTGGTCCAATATAGGCGGTCTTCCCCTATTACACTTTATTTTAAAAACCTAAAACTCCAAAAGTTTACTTCACTGTCTGAAATCAGAAATTGTAAAATTAATTTGAAAATGTATTTTGATTGTCAATATCAAATTTAAACATGTTTTGGACATAAATTTAGGTTTTTGACAATTATGTCAAAAAGGGTTTTTTGACATGACGGTAAAAACCACGGTTAAAACCGGATAAAACCTCCGACTGTCAAAAACTTGCCAACTAGGGCTGCGACATCGATGTCGATGTTTTGGAAACATAAATCGATGTTTTTGCTAAAACGTCGATGTTTTTACCATCGATGTTTGAGGGTCGATGTTTTGGGTTCGATGTCGATGTTTTATAATCCAGCAAAAAAAGTTTGATAAAAATATGCGATATGCAGACGTATTAAGAAGTTTTCATCCTTAATCAGAAGTTTCAGTATAAATATCATTAGAAAACATTTTCTATGATGATTATCGATGTTTTTCTCTCGATGTTTCTAAAACATTTCTAATTTTCTTTCGCCATTTTTTTTTAATTTTATTTATTTCATTATTATTCTTTATGTGAATGTTTTATATTTCAGCAAAAAAGAAAAAGAAAAAATCATCAAGATATGGGGCCAAAAGTTATATCGTTAATCAGCCGTTACACTATCAATCTCGTTAGAAGACATTTTTGATAGTAACCATCGATGTTTTGAGATCGATTTCTTTTAATGATCACTGCTTCGCGTTCGATGTTTTTTTTCTTTCGATGTCTATTTTACACTTCAGCAAAAAGCAATAAAAATATGCAAGAAAAAATCATCTTTAACAGTTGCAATATCTATCGTATGGAAATAGTTTTTTTTTTAATTACTACCGATGATTTACGGTCAACGATTTTTAAACATCGCTGTTTTTGTTCTGATTTAGAAATTTTTTTCGTTAACGGTGTTTTACATTTCAACAAAAAAGGTTTCATAAAAATATGCGATAAATAAAAGTTATACAGTTAATCAGCAGTTGCAGTATCTATCTCACTAAAAAAGTTTTCTGTAATTGACATCGATATCATACGGTTGATGTTTTTCAGGAGACAAAAGATAAATCTAATCGAGTGATATAAAGAGGTGCAATGTATTGCGGAATTACTGTATTACTGTACATTTAAATGTAAGTATTTTGTATAAAAAAAGATCGATGTTTTGAAACATCGATGTTTGAAAACATCGATGTTTTTTGGTCGATGTATCAATACCATCGATGTCTTAATTTCGAAACATCGATGTCTTGAAACATCGATGTTTTGCCTTCGATGTCGCACCCCTAGTGGTAGCAGTTTTGGGTCGACCTGAGCGTTCATGAACACTCAAGCTGGTACGGCCACGTTTAACTACCGGTACCCAAAATTTTACGGTTGTAGACGATGGTGCAGAGTCCCCATACACAGAGTCTAACTCCTTTTCAATTTGTGCAGGCATATTTCCTTTTTAAAACAAGTATCGAATCAGATCTTGATATTCGATTTTTTCCATTTTCAAAAAAAAAAAAAACTGTTGGAGCAACTCACTAGTATGGCTGTCACGCACACAATTTGAACTAAAAATAGTCAAAATTACGGTTCTAAGTTTCCAAAAGACTCCTTAATAAGAACATCTCTCTTTGTTTCATAAGTTTTGCCCTTTTCATATCGAGGTCGGAAACTTTTCAGACAGCCCTCGTATGTCTTTTTTTTCTTTGATTTCACGTGGAATAATGTGCACATTTTTGATCTGCAATATCCCCTTGAAACTGGTTTGTCTCAAAAATAAAACCAACGTTTTTTAGTTAAAAGTGAGTTCTTTCCAATAATGCAACGAAAATTGAAATTCAAGATGACCCTTTAGAGATAGTGTCCTTTGAAATTGAGACAAAATTGTGGAAAAACATTTTTAACTGGAATTTCAACTCGAATAATTCAGCAAGTTTTTTAATTACAAAGATGCCATTTGCACACCTTTTGGACATACTAACAATCTACAAACAAGGGAGGAATTATCTTCTGAAAGTTATTCTCTCGGCAGATACAAGCTGATAACCTATGATCAAAATTTGCCAAAATACGATTTTTTACCAACTTTGGCAGCAAATTGCAAAAAATCTACAGTGCATGGAGCTTTTGTTTCACAAGTAGGCTATTCTAAACTAAACAGTGATCAGAATCACCAAATTTGAGCCTGATAATCGTCTTTGGTTGCGAGCAATAAAAGCACAAATTTGACGATTTGGTCATTTTTTTCAAGACACGAAAAAAAGGCCTTTACAAAATAATTTTTACTGGCTGAACCATAAGGCTTATGGAGCTATATTTTGGTATGGCTTCATGCAAGTCTGATATGTACATCCAAAAAAAAATTCATCAAAATCGGACGGGGTCGAGTGGGGATTTTCTCGAAATTTGGGGCACTTGACATGGGGGAATGACCCCTTTGAGAAAAGCCTACCATAGAAATCCAGTTTAAGAAATTCCAAGGGAGAACAAGTTTGTGACGTCAGCGTTGTGACAAAACTTTGTGGTCTGAATGTGTCGGTCCTGTCGAAACCGGCAGGCTTACAATCTCCTCTACGTTCGATTTTGATCTGTGGCAAAGTAGACCAGCTCTCATCCGAGTTGACTTGCTGATTCGACCCCCACCCCCTGCCCCTCCAAACAAATGCTTTTCACCTCAAAGTACATGCGAACGGAGGACGTCAGTGGAACGGAGTGTTACGTCATCAGTGAGCTCTGGAATATATCGTTGGCACCATGCTAAAATAAAGAATGAAAAATCTCGTTTTTCATGTTCGATTGTTTCCCGTAGTACTAAAAAAGGGCTACCTCTGGTAAAATAATGAATCTGTTAGATGGTCGTAAGACAGTGTCATTTTTACGAATTCACAGCTTTGCCCGATTAAGTTATGCTATACTTACGAATATGATATTCAACCGTTTACACAGTTAAACAAATAAAAAAAATTATATTTTTAAGGATTTATTGCCTTATCTTGTGTTCAAAAAAGTTTTTCTTAGTAAAACAAAACGTTTTTTTTCAATCTTTTCATCCATTATTATTAATTTTTATAGCAATTTTGTATCCTAGATGTAAAGTATCGAAAATGAATGCCATGAAATTTCATTGCAAACTATCGAATATTGTCTAAAATTTCATATTCAATATTTTACCTTCAATTTAATGAATTTGAAAGTAGGGTATTGAGATGGGGAATTTGTGTGTCGGTCGGTCGGTCGGTCTGTCTGTCCCCCCTAATAACTTTTGAATGAACATTCCGATTTGGACAAACTTTTTTTTGTTGGAAAGATCCCGGCGAGTACAGCTCATTCCCATATTTGATTTTTCGATTTGAACAATTTTTGGTTCAACTTTGAACCGTTCAAACAACCTGTCCCGCGATGCTAACTTTTGAGTGAACAGTCCGATTTGAACAACCTTTTTTTTGTTCGAGAGATCTTTTCAAGGATACTTCATTCCTGTATCTACATTTTCGATTTGAACAATTTTTCGTTCAACATTGAACCGTTCAAACAAGCTGTCACCCCTAATAACTTTTGAATGAACAGTCCGATTTAAACAAACTTTTTTTTGTTCGAAGCATATCGGCAAGGATACTTTATTACCGTATTTAAATTTTCAATTTGAACATTTTTGGTTCAACATTGAACCGTTCAAGCAACCTTTCCCCACCTAATAACTTTTGAGTGAACCGTCCGAATGGAATAAACTTTTTTTTGTTCGAAAGATCTCGGCGAGTACAGATCATTCCCATATTTGATTTTTCGATTTGAACAATTTTTTGGTTCAACTTTAAACCGTTCAAACAACCTGTCCCGCGATGCTAACTTTTGAGTGAACAATCCGATTTGAACAAACTTTTTTTTGTTCGAAAGATCTTATCAAGGATACTTCATTCCCGTATTTACATTTCCGATTGGAACAATTTTTCGTTCAACCTTGAACTGCTCAATCAAGCTGTCACCCTTAATAACTTTTGAGTGAACAGTCCGGTTTAAATAAACTTTTTTTTTTTTTTGTTCGAAGGATCTCAGCAAGGATACTTCATTACCGTATTTAAATTTTCCATTTGAGCATTTTTTCGTTCAACATTGAACCGTTCAAGCAACCTTTCCCCACCTAATAACTTTTGAGTGAACCGTCCGAATGGAATAAACTTTTTTTTGGTTGAAAAATCTCGGAGAGGCTTTCCCATACATTCTCATATTTCGCTTTTTGATTTGAAGCATTTTTCGTTCAATATTAAACCGTTTAGAAAAAGAATTAACATTAGCGCCTACGGGGAATTTAAGTTGAATGTTGATCCTGAACTTAAAGTCGGATTTCCTTCAAACTAACTTTGTAAGAAAATGGTTTTGATAAATAATGTTTGTTAAGTACTTTTCTGAGTAATCTTCTGTGAGGACTCTGATTCCGACTCCGACTCCGCAAACATGGCGGAAATGCAGGCTCAGAAAGAAAATGACTGACTGTGCAGACGTTTTTTTGTTTATTTATTCATTTGTTTTATTATTATTTTTTTTTTTTGGCAGACGATTTTTTTTGTAACAAAAATTTTTCATTCACGAGAACATTTCCTTCTTTATTTATATTTAACAACTGGCAACGGATTAAAAGTGAAATTCGAGACATTTTATTAACAGACGAGTTTTTTTTTCTTTTTTTTTTCTTTCTTTGATAAAATATTTTTTGATGCTCTTTGTACTTTTATTTATTTATTTTTTTTTTAATTAATTTATTTTTTTTTTTTGAAAACGATGGAGGATTTTTTCTACGGAGGAACTGTAACAGTTACTCTTTAAAAGGTGCGACAAACCTTTATTTATTCGTTAATTACTTTTTACGTGTCTATTTTATCTGATGATAGGGATATATTTTGCTTTTCGAAATCAGCTCTAAGTGCTAAAAAGGTATGTTTGACATAATTTTCAGTCTCAGATAATCAAGAGAATAATGATCAGATGCGATAATGCCCATGTCGATGTACGGGAAAGTAGGCTCGTTTAGTTCTTGACAGAACTTCTTGTCATAGAATGCTTTTGTACAAGGTTAATATAACAATATTTGCCTGCATTCAGGTGCTAAATGCATCATAAGAGTTGGTCAAAATGTAACGGAAGTTACAGGCGACTTGCCCTTATATAAAAGAGAAGCAACAAGAGGAAGCGTTCGGCTATGATGTTAAACGTTTTGAAATTTAGAACAGATTTAACCTGTTACCGATCCTTTTTTAAAAATTATTATTATTTTTTTTTTATTTTTTTAAGTGAAACGTATTGACTTTTGTTGTTATTTAAATGTATGGCGCACAAAGAGCACAGCATAAATCTGACCAAAATATTGTAAGTTTTTATGCTCAAATTCTAAAACAATTTTGAACATGTTAGAAAAAAACAACAACTTTTAAACCAATAACTTGACATGAATAAAGGAACGCTTTTGAATCCTGCTTTATTTGAAAAGTTTAAAATGTCCTACCTAAACCTTTGCGTACGTTCAGCATTGAACCCATGATAGTTTGCTAAATTAAATTACCTACAAAGTTAAAAATTCTTGTGGAAAAATATCTTGATGTTGTATAATTTTGCTGCAATAGCAAATAATGCTCATTGAACATTTTTGGACATTTTTAACGCAAGTTTCTGACTCGGCAGGCGAACCATGGCTCAGACAGAATAGTAGCGTCTCGTTGCAAAGGTCTAAGAGCTAGCGGATTATTTTAAGACGTCTGGCTCTTCAATATATCTTTCCCTATGCTCTTCTGAGTAGCATGAGGGGTGTCCGGCAGCAGAGAGTGGTTGCGTTTCTTACTGCGCATCACTTTTTTGCTGGTAAAAATAGTGATTTTTAACCATTTTGAGCAGTGAGAAGTTTAAACCTGTTGTAGGTATGTGATGTAACATATCAGCGGAAAGCTCTATTTCCATCTTTCACAATAGTTTTTTTTATTTTTATTCTACTATAATTTTAAAAAAATAGTATGTAAAAACTTTTGGGTGTTTTTCATTCATTAACAGCTTTGTATTTTGCGCAATTTTTGAAATAGAAATCTAAAACTAGCTGAGTAGGATTGCTTATCTTGTCACACGCGTCCTTCACACTAATTTTTGTTAAAATCGGAACTAGTGAAGCCAAAAACATTTTTTTCTTGATTGATTTGACGCGAAGTTGCCCAAAAATACTTAAAAATCGCTATTTTTACCAGCAAAAATGCGATGCGCAGTAAAAAGCGCAACCACTCTCGGCCGCCAGACACCCCGTATGCTGCTCAAAAGAGCATAGGGGAAAATATATTAAAGAGCCAGACGTCTTAAAAAAGTTGTTTTTTCGACGTTTGGATAAGAACGTAATGGATTTGCTTGTATTTATTTTTTTCTTCTTCTTATTATTTTTTAGATGTTTTGACTCTTACTTCTTTTCATTTCATTTCAGTATAATCAGGACTGCACATTGTGTTGGAATTCAATAAGCCTGCCTACAAGGAGTGTTGACTCGCACTACCTCAACGCACGTCTTTGTTTCTGCTTTCATCTGAGGAACCATGTCCGAAAGACCATTCGTGATCGTTACTCCTCCTTCCAGCGAGAGATAATTAAATTGAACGAAGGCTTTGTTAATAAACTGTGAACCATAAACTAAAAGCAGCAAATCAAGAGGCAAAAGTTTTCTGACGAGAAACGGCTCATTTGATCTCTGTAACACATTCGAACCTGTTTTGTGTCATCATTAGTATGGTTAGTCCAATACTTGTGTGTTATTGTTTGTACACTAACGCACATAAAGTGAGCTTTGTTTTATCAAAAAATACACGCCATTCCATTAAAGTTGGAAAAGTATCAGCATAAAGAAAAAGTCCTTGACATCATATTCGGTTTCTTGGTTTTCGAAACTGAGAAGAGAACAGTAAAAACAGAGAAAGTGTGTTGCATTAATGTTCAGATTCGACCAGACACCTCTGCCCATGTGAATCCTCTTACACAAAATGTTAATTTCGGATTCGTTTTACAGCTAGATCTTCATGAAAGTTTGTCTTAAATGCAAGTTATGGTAACCAACAGTCGGAGAAATTGCATTTAATTAAAAATTAAAACCATTTCTGACTTTAAAGTAGCAAAAACATGGCTGTGACACACGTAAACTGTGACAAATGTAAAAAGCTTGTTCTGTTTTTTATTTTTCAAAGCTCGTTCTAGAGCCCGAAAGCAGAATACTGCTAAATCGGCGACGTACGTCGCAGAACAGACATCGCGGCTGCAGAACAATTCTGTTCAAAATTGAGCAAAAAAAAACGACTTGACTTGAGCTTCCGAGGACCTTCCTGATTTTTCCGCAGAACTTCAGTGATGACACTTGCGCTGCGCAGGCTTCGTTTGAAGTTCTGCAATCCTTCTTATTTGTGCCGCAGAACTTTAGCTACGAAACTTGCAGTACACATTCGTTGTTCAAATAATGTTTCCAACGATTATTTTTTTCCGCATGAGAATAGCGGGGACGCAAACTTAGTCTGAAATTCTGCGAGCCTTCACATTTGGCCGCAGATCTTAAGTGACGAAGCTTGCGGTAGGTACACAAATCAGTTCTTCAAATTATGTTCAAAACAATTTTTTCGCAAGAGAATCGCAGGGGCGCAGGTGTTCAATTGAAGTTTTGCAGGTCTTCACATTTTATCCGCAGAACTTCAGTGACGACACTTAGTAGTATATATTAGAAGATATTCAGTTATGTTTAAAACCATGTTTCCTCATGAGGGGATGGCGGGGACGCAAGCTTCGCTTGAAATTCTTCGGCCTTTCACATTTTGGCCGCAGAACTTCAGTGACGAAGCGTGTAGTACAAATAGTTTTTCAAATTATGTTTAAAACAATTCTTCCGCGTCAAAGATTCGCAGAGAACGGGATTCGTTTGAAGTTCTGCGGGGCGGGGGGGGGGGGCTACACATTTTATCCGCAGAACTTCAGTGACGAAACTTGCAGTACAAACTATAGTTATTCAAATTTTGTTTCAAACAATTATTTCTTCCGTGAGAATCGCGGGAAAACGGGCTTCGTTTGAAATTCTGCGGGCCTACACATTTTATCCGCAGAACTTCAGTGACGAAACTTGCGGTACAAATTAGGTATTCGACAATGTTCAAAACATTTTTTCCCCGTGAGAGAATCGCGGAAGGGGGGAGTACTCGCTTGAAGTTTCGCGGTCTTTCACATTTTGGCCGCAGAACTTCAGAGAAGAAACTTGCAGTGTATATTAGTTATTCAAATAATGTTTAAAACTATTAACTCTTCCTGTTGAGAGATTCGAGGAGCGTAGACTTTATTTAAAGTTCTACGGGCTTTCACATTTTGGCCACAGAACGTCAGCTACAAAACTTCCAGAACAAATTAGCTTTTCAAATTTTCTTTAAAACAATAAATCGTTACTTATCAATAAATGGCGGGGGGGGGGGTGATCGCTTGAAGTTCTCATTACGTTTTGACCGCAGAACTGCTGTGACGAATCTTACAGAACAAATTAAGATTTAAAATAATTTTTCCTACGGAAGAATCGAGGGGACACAAGCTACGTCGATAGTTCTGCGGGCCTTATCATTTTGAGTTTATTATTAGTTATTAGTTATTAGTTATTCAGATTGTATTAAAAACAATTTTTCGATGAAAGAATCGCGGGGGCAAAGCTTTGTTTAAAGTTCTGCAGCATTTCACATATTGCCGCAGAATTGCACTTACGGAACTCGCAGTGAAAATTATTTATTCAAATGATGTTTAAAACAATTTTTTCGCGTAAGAGAAACGCGGAGTGGAGGGGGCGGAGGGGAGCCTCCTTTCAAGTTTTTCGGGATTTCACATTTTGGCCGCAGAATTTCTGACGGAGTTTGAATAAAAATAGTCATTCAAATTATTTTAAAACAATTTTTCCGCACTTGAGCGAATCGCGGGGACGAAGTAATTATATTTGAAACAATTAATTTCAGGCTAAGATGAAAATGACTAAAGAATCTGAAATGAATATGATTGAAATTTGGACAATCGCGAGACAATCTCCATTGTATATGCAATACTGTCTGTTTGAGATTACATGTGTTGCATAAGGGAACTAGTTCATGGCGAAACAGATGTCTGTGAGTAAATCTGGTGTGGCCCAAAGAAGGAGGTATTACAGTTTTTTTCTCTTCTGGTGATTTTTGATGACTTGAAACTTTCAACAGAAATCCAACATATATATATATATATATATATATATATATATATACACGCACACACAGACAGACAGATATATATATATTCAATTTGGTTGATTTTCATTAAATTCTAAATTGCATTACATTATAGTATGTAAAAATGAGAAAGCACTTTTTGGTAACATTTTGACGGTAAATATATAATGTATAAATCTATCTTGCAGAACAATTTTGGGCAAATAATTTTGCGTTGCAGAACATCACTAAGTATTCTGCTTTGGGGTTCTAGAGTTTATGTTACGAGAAGGGAGAAGAATACCAGTTTAATTTTTTGTTAACTTTTTCCGTATCAGAAAAAGTGAGATCTCTCATTTAAGAAGTAAAATCCTATTATCTATTGTGATTTCCTGACCCTTTTAAACTTTTGAAGACTGAAGAAACTTTTGAGAATCCATTTTGGTGCAAATGCAGCATCTTTTGAATGAATGAACGCTTTCATATATTTTTTTGAAATGGCATATCAGTCGGATATCCATCGTTGCTCTAAAAAGAATTATTTATGTGAACATTGCCTAAAATCATTTTTTAACGCTTCAGATTTCAAGAAACATCAGAGGATCCACACTGGAGAGAAACCGTATTCCTGTGAATATTGCTTTAAATCATTTTCCAGTGCTTCAGATTTTAAGAGACATCAGATATTGTATACCGGAGAGAAACCTTATTCCTGTGGTTTATGTTCAAAGTCATTTTCCAATTCTTCAAATTTGAAGAGACATCTGAAAATCCACACTGGAGAGAAGCCATATTCCTGTAAGCATTGCTCGAAGGCATTTTTCTCTGCTGCAGATTTACGGAAACATCTCAGAATCCACACCGGGGAGAAACCGTACTCCTGTGAACGTTGCTCTAAGTCATTTTCCAACGCTTCAGCTTTAAAAACACATCTCAGAATCCACACCGGGGAGAAACCGTACTCCTGTGAACATTGCAGTAGGGCATTTTCCAACGCTTCAGATTTTAAAAGACATCTCAGAATCCACACCGGGGAGAAACCGTATTCCTGTGAGCATTGCGCTAAGTCATTTTCCCAAGCTTCAGCTTTAAAGACACATCTCAGAATCCACACCGGGGAGAAACCGTATTCCTGTGAACATTGCTCTAAGGCATTTTCCTACGCTTCAGATTTAAAAAACCACCAGAGAATCCATACTGGAGTGAGACCATTTGCCTGTGAGCATTGCTATAAATCATTTTCCAACGCTTCAGATTTTAAGAGACATCTCAGAATCCACACCGGGGAGAAACCATACTCCTGCGAACATTGCTCTATGTCATTTTCCGATGCTTCAGCTTTAAAGAAACATCTGAGAATCCACACCGGGGAGAAACCGTATTCCTGTGAACGTTGCTCTAAGTCATTTTCCAACGCTTCAGCTTTAAAAACACATCTCAGAATCCACACCGGGGAGAAACCGTACTCTTGTGAACATTGCAGTAGGGCATTTTCCAACGCTTCAGATTTTAAAAGACATCTCAGAATCCACACCGGGGAGAAACCGTATTCCTGTGAGCATTGCTCTAAGTCATTTTCCCAAGCTTCAGCTTTAAAGACACATCTCAGAATCCACACCGGGGAGAAACCGCATTCCCGGGAGCATTGCTCGAAGGCCTTTTCATTCGCTTCAAGTTTAAAGAAACATTTGAGGATCCATACTGAGGAGACACCATAGTGAGCATTGTTCAAAGGCATTTTTTCGCCTCGAGCGCTTTATTCAGACTACTGAAGCCGTATTTTTCAATCTACTGTTGCGACAGACAAATTGAAAAATACGTCAATGCATAGTAAAACAATTTCTCTTCCTTATGTAACGCTAAACTTTGACGTGCATGACTTTTGATTCCGAATGATTGACTGCTGCTGAGCATATAATTTTCGAATAAATGTTTCCACTTCGCTAGCTGATGGAAGACATTAGATTTTCTATGGGGAAACTATTGCAAGTTATGTAACCTTTGAAACCAGTGAGTTTTTTTAGTACAATATTGGATGCTCAACCGTAAAACTTTATGAGAGAGATAAATAGATTCCTTGCAACCATGCAATTTTCATATTATATAATGTGTAAAATATATATGTGTAATATTCTGTGATTGTCAAGCTCGTTCACACTCTACTGTTTTCACTCAAAGATAAACATTTCTTTTTCTTGTTTGTATGCTTAGTTGATGTCAGATTGTGAATAAAAATATCAGCACGCCAAACCTGTTAAATGTATCTTTTCTTGGTTTTCGTAAGGGTCATTTACACTATGTCCGAACGACACGTCCGTCACGATTTTTCTTTCCCAGCGGACGGAAGTACGTCCTCCAAATAGGGAGAGGCATTCATACTGTGCAGACGAACGTCAAGCACGTGACTGGATTCAAGCAAGGAGCCTTGAATCAAGATGGCGCTTGTACTCGGCTCTGATTGGTTACTTGTTTGCTGGACGTACGACCGTCACAACAAATATCTACTTTCGCCGTACGGCGACGGGTTCCGATTGTGACGGTCTGCTGTCATGGCAACGTTGATCGAAAACTGGTTTTTGGGGAGAAATCGTGACGGACGTGTCGTTCGGACATAGTGTAAATGACCCTTTATACTACTGATTTTAAATATCGCTTTAAGAGCTAAGGATTCATATATTGCTTATCATATTTTGGAAGTATATATCGCAACATGCAGTCAAACCTTGTTAAAAACACTTTAAGTGACATTTAAAATAAGTTTATTGTAACCCCAGTTCGGCTTCATCTAGGAAACAATACACAGCAAACCAAGGGTGGTGATCAGATATGTAGTTCATCGTAACAGTAATTTATTTTAGGCCTCTTCGAATTAACGCGAGGTTCCACTGCATACATTTCATCTATATTTATTTCGAAAATATCCAGATATTTTAATACTTTCAATGCTTATTATTCCTACTGAAATATTATCGATAAAAAAATTACATTAATCATGTTGTCGGCCCCACTTAAACGAATACTGTCGGTTCCAAAAAATATTATTTGATTAAACAGGGATCTTTAACATTGTGTCAACGACCAGGAGCGCCCAGATGGGAGGTGACCTCCCAATAATTTTCGTATTCGGCACATTTTGCTGACGATTGGGCAATTTGAATATAATATTGCAACATTGAGCTTACTGGTTCTTTTTAATTTTTAGAATTATTTTTTTAAAAGATGCCTGATGTTTTTTCTCACTAAATGTTTTACATTTATAACATGTGTGCATGCTTATATTTTATCAATCGGTAAAATTGGAACTTCATTCGGCAAATGGATAATTTCCCCCTCCCAAAAATTTTTGTTCCGGGCGCCCCTGTCAACAGCATGAGAAGTATTCGGTTCCGAGATATTTAATTCGTATAAGCGGGGTATTCGTTTATCCGTTACACGATTAAGCGGGGATGACAGTATTTGCTAGGGGTCAATACAGAATATTTTGCTCAGGTTCTGTTTTTTAATTTTGTGAAAAATGAAGATGTCGAAATCTAAGGATCAATTTCGATATAATTCAGTCGAAAACTGAATAAAATTATGCCTGAATAGAGTATTAAAAGTATATATAAGTTAACGATAGCAAACCTAAGAAAGGGCTTCTCCACTACATTACAATTAGAGATGGAACGAAGCGGCATTTGGCCGAAGCGCCGAATACCGAAGCTTGGGCCAACTAATAGCCGAAGCTTCGGCTGGCACACATATTGAAGTTTTTGGATTAAATGCATAATAAATGCGTAGAGTTTTATACTTTTTCTCCATATCTTTTAATATTCTCAGCGTTACATAATATTTTCAGCTTACTGTGGCATTCTTAAATTAATTTCACTAATTAAAAGTTTTCTCGTTTTGTTTTGCTTTGTACTGCTAGTACAAGAAAAGACGACATTACTAATTTTGTATTGCAAATTAGTAGTAGGAAGCTCTACTTGGAACATGAAAAGCTCAGTCTGCAGTTCAGTTGATGTTTTATAATAAAACAACTGATATGATCATGTAGTATACCATAGAACTACCCAATCTACTACTATTTACGTTGTGTTATACACTGAAGTGACAAAAGTCATGGGATACCTCTTAATATCGTGTCGGCCCTCCTTTTGCCCGGCGAAGTGCAACAACTCGACGTGGCATGGACTCAACAAGTCGTTGGAAGTCTTCTGCAGGAATATTGAGCCATGCTGTCTCGATAGACGTCCATAATTGTGAAAGCGTTGATGGGGCAGGATTTTGGGCACGAACAGACCTCTCGATGGTGTCCCATAAATGCTCAATGGGATTCATGTCGGGCGATCTAGGTGGCCAAATCATTCGTTGGAATTGTCCAGAATTTTCTTCAAACCAATTGCGAACAGTTGTGGCCCGGTGACATGGCGCATTGTCATCCATAAAAATCCCATCGTTGTTTGGGTACATGAAGTCCATGAATGGCTGCAAGTGATCTCCAAGTAGCTGCACATAAGCATTTCCAGTCAATGTTCGGTCCAGTCGCACTAGAGGACCAAGTCCATGCCATGAAAAAACAGCCCACACCATTACGGAGCCACCACCAGCTTGAACAGTGCCTTGCTGACAGTTTGGGTCCATGGCTTCGTGGGGTCTGCGCCACACTCGAACCCTACCATCGGCTCTTACCAGCTGAAATCGTGACTCATCGGACCAGGCCACGGTTTTCCATTCATCTAGGGACCAACCGATATGCTCACGTGCCCACGAGAGTCGCTGCAAGCGATGTCGTTCTGTCAGTAAAGGCACTCGAGTCGGTCTTCTGCTGGAATAGCCCAAGAAATCCACTCGGTACACCTAGACGAAAACTATTACTTTTTCACATTGTCACTATTCATAAATGTTTGGATAGTTAACTCATTAATAATCTCGGTGAAAAAAAAATTGAAATGTTTTTGATACTAATTAGGGATGCACCGATTAATCGGCAGTACCGGTTGATCGGCCATAATCGGCCACTTTGCCGATTATTAATGCACACATAGAGACAATTTTGCTATATTTTTTATGTGTCAAGACTTTTTTTTCTTATCATAACGCTTCTTAAAAACCTCTAATTTTCACAAAGAATAAGTCTTGAATTTAGTGGCTTCTAATAATTGAACAATAAATTTGAATTGAAAGATCTCCTAAATTTAAGTTCTCACACCAAAGCCTCCCCTATTTTTTCTTTTTTTAATTTCATGTCTAGTTACCATAATTAACAACGTGTTAAATATGTTATGTGTGATGGTAATTTTATTAATAATTATATCGGTTCAAAGGTTTAAAAATGGTTTACTGAACTCAGATAAAATTTTGAAATTATTTTGAGAGTTAGGAAAAAAAATTTTTTTTTCTAAAAAAAAGTAGTAACTATTTCTAAAATCGGAATCGTCAAAAAAAAAGAAAAAGAAAAAAAGAATTTAAAACAGTGATGATGATAGTGGTAGTATGAAAAATAATCATTTCAATCATTAATCGGCTGGGCCGATTAATCGGCCGATTATCAATAGCCGATTAATCGGTAATCGGCCAATTTGCTTAAGTGTGCATCCCTAATACTAATGATTGAAACTCACGCATCAGGTTCAATTATACTATACTACACTGCAAGGTTTCTTGACAAAAGCAGGTTGACGTTAGCCTATGAAAAGCGAGCTAGATAAAACGTCACAGCCTACTTGGCGAATGAGAGGAGATCGCTGACTGCTTGTGAGCTCGTATTGGCTCTGCCCGTAGTGACGTTCAGTGTCAACTTAAGTTGCTGTCTAGTGTAGCTGCCAGGGCAGCTAGATTAGCTTCCTGCGGCATGTTGATGCATAATATTTCCCCCTCCTAACTTTTACCTCATTCTGATGTTATATTACTTGCTATAATTTAATGTTTATTAGATTTCAAAACATACTACGCGCGTGGCCCGATTGTGCCCCAAAGTAGCTAGCTGCGTGGCCCGGCGTTGCACGGGCGCTTCACGCATTTAAAGTAGTTAAGAAAGTTTCAACAAACTACTCGCCGCCGCCAAGTCGGCTCGCTAAGAGACGCTTCACGCCTTCACTTTTTTCCTGCATCAAAAAATCATTCGAATTATTGAGATGCTTCGTGCCTTCAAAATGGTGAGGATTCAGCAAGTTCAGCTCGCTCAAGGGAAAGCAGACATAGAGAGATACTCAGTTTTTGATATAAGTTTCAAGTTGTTTATGTTAAAAAATTACAAGTAGCTAGCGATAAAAGTACTACAACGTGGTCCGCTAATGAGTTTCGTGTTTGATTTAGCTAAGCCTTCATTCAAAATTCTCATTATCATTATTATTACTGTTTCATAGCAACCACGTTTTGTAACAATGGATTTCAATTTAATCATTTAGGACAAATCGCTTTAAATTTGACTACTTTTTTATCTGTATCTTCGTTAATTAAAATCGTATAATTATATAAATTTAAACTAATAAAGCCTGAAAAATTACCAATCCATCGGTACCTGGTTCGACTTTCAGTTCACTGGCGTTCAGGAGAAAGAAGCATGACATAGATAGATAGAAGAAAGATAGAAAGATACTCAGTTTTTAATATAAGTAGATAACTTAATCAACTAATTTAAACCTGTCACTCGCCAGTTTGAGTCTCAGATTTTTGTGAAGGGTCTGATTTTGAGTTTCTGATTGTTGTAAAAGACTCTGTTAATGTTGTTCATTTATTCTTAAAAATAATCAAAACGTAATATACACAGTCCAGTCACATTAATGTGACCACCCGTCAAAACCCAGAATAACCACCTTTCTGAGTATAAGCGTAGCGTTTGCTGGACACTTTATCTTTGAAACATGAAGATTTCTAAAATCTAAATGAAAATCACAGTAAGAATATGGTTTACAATTATTTTCATTTATTTTATCTTGGTATTATACCTATGCCTGGGGAAGAAAGGGAATGGGGGAAAACAGGGCCTTCTGTCAAAAATCTCAATGTTATGGTTCCCGATATTTTCACTTAATTGGAGCATGAATCATCAGGAAGATTATTTCCGTTTATCGTTATCCTCATCCTCAAGCGGGGGGGGGGGGGAGAGTCAAAATTACCACCTGGAAAGTTTTTTTGGTCAAAACAGTCCTTAAGATTGCCATTAATATTAAATGCTAGGTCTCGCCCACTCCCCCCTCTCCTGGCTGCACCATATTTTATCTTGACCTTCTCCATGTTTGTTTCGTTGCTAAAATAATAATTCAAAGAAGTATAGAATCGTACAAGGATGGGTGTGTGCAATGATTGGATGTAATCATCGCACACGCCCATCGTAACTATTTTATATGATCCTTTTTACGGTATAAATTTTAAAATTCCATGAAACTTCTTACCAGACTAGAAAATAGTTTGAATTTGAAAATTCGATTTTCAAAAAATCTAGCTCATTGTAAGAGAGAGAGAGAGAAAGTGAAGAAATACAGAACAATTACACTGTTAAAACTACGAGAGACGCAGGGGTGCCAATAAGAAAGCTGGGGTGGAAGCATGGACCAATGGGGTGCCATTGCGAATTTGAAATACTCTTTTCGTATTAAAAGGCCTCTCAGAAGGTGCCTAATGCTTTTTCTAGAGCGCCATCGGCACCCTTTAGGCTAGCGCATGCTCAGTGAGACATTTGAAAGGCACCCCTGATAGCCTGCGGCTGCGCATTACGACTCCAAGGTCTCATCATCATCATCAACCATTTGAAATGCGGACATCTTGTTTACGTCGACACGACAGAATTTTTGGTGCAGTGTTTTCAGTCTTGGATTTCACCTTGAGTTTTTTCCAAAAATGGATTAATTCTTCATTTTAATCTTCGAATTCTCACGTAAGTACATGAATTTAATCATAGTTCTAAGATTTTCCAACATATTACAGTCATTTCAAATTGTTCCAACAGAAATTTATTTCTTTGTAGCGATTCTCTTTTTGCCGCGTAGACACAGCCAACAAGCAGCAGAACGCGAAGGAAAGTGAAAAAAAAACTCTGCCTGACTCTTTCTTTCTTATTTGTTTTTATCATGCGTATATGTATGCCATGATTTGCATTTTGTTCTTTCGCTAATATCTTTCGTTGGCGTTATTGATAACAAATGCTGAGTTCGTTATTACCAGAGCTTACTTTTTTTTTGTTCCCTCAGTTGAAATGAATAGATCCTTAAAATATATTTTGATTTTCAATCTGTCGAGAAACTGGATGTTTAACAAAAAATGCTTTTCGAATACTCCTATATTTTAGTCCTTTAGTTTAGATATTTAAATGTCGAACTATACATACGCATTCAATATGTTACTCTTGATTAAAATTTTAGAAGTTAATGAAACGATTTAATTTTTTATTGATAGAATAATACAACTGAATATTTTTGATTGTTTTTGAAAGGGATCCATAAAATACCCTCCCCCCTCTTCATTTTCGGTGCAGATAATGCAGTAGTAAATATCAATAGCATTTTAAAACTACTGAGTTGAATCCAAGTCATGAATTCTTTCAAAATATCTTGGAAAGTCTGAAATGTGAGAAAATGCCTTAAATTACAAGTTTCGATCATTTTCAAATCTGAATTCAAGGTGAAAATGTACCAAGACTTCGTCAATAAAAACAATAAATAAAAGTAAACACAATTGAAAAACAAAAACGCACACCCCACAGGGGGGATCTGAAATAGTGAACAGTGAGGGTGCCATTATGCTCTCCTATACGGTTCCATCGTTTACCCGTGCTGCTCGTTGAATTGAGGGTGCCAGTTTTTCACCCAAGCCAAGGCTAAAATCTCGGCTCCCTACTGGTTGCCGATGATGTTACAAGCGTTTCACACCGGAATGCTGCCAATTGCAACCAGTAGTTTTAACAGTATACGCGACTATCGTAATGTCAGGTTATGCAATGAAAATGTAAATTATTAAGAAAGTATGGACTTCAGCATAGAGTCAATTATGCTTCTTCGTAAATCAAAATTTTCACTTTCTAAATATTTCTTTCAAGCATTTGTCAGTCATAATCATATGAAAAAGAAATTACATGCAAAATACAGGATAATTGCTAAAAAATCTTATAGTGCATAATATAACAAAATAAATCATTTATTTTTGTCTGAAATCTACTGTTTTATATTACGTTGTTTCTGTAGGTAATCTAAATACATAATTCTTGTCCCCCCCCCCATACTTCGTTTACTTTTTACTTAAATTAAATTTTGCCATTGTGCTATGACTTATTTCTGGAAGATAATTCACTAAGTTGAGCAAACATATTTACTTAAACTAATTTTTTCTGATGCATTTTTTTTCCCAAAAGAAAAGCTCTTTTTATCAAATGTATAACTTTTTAGGGGGTTCTACTTGCCTCCTCTTTCTTCATATTATTATAAACCTGATTCCTTCATAAAAGGCTTCAAAATGTAGAATTTTATAGCTTTTTTTCAAAATTTCTCCCGGGGGAGAACCCCCCCCCCTACATTTGAGATTTTTTACGTTGCGAAACAGATTATTACATTAATTTCTGATACATATCCAACTTTAAGATTAATCCAAAAAACAGAGAGGGAATTTAAAAATGTGCGGAAAAGACACATAAAAGAGAAAAAATAGTCTGTTTTGTTACAGAAGAAGTTGGTCAGATTACAAAAGAGCCCCGCATACCTGTAATAGAGAGCCCTCTTATGTGTAAATTTGGCCAGGTAACTGAGCAAGAAAAGTTGAAAAATTTTAGTTGCAGTCCTAAACTTCGAGGTCTGTGCCCCCCCAAAAGTTAAGGTCACGCTACGCCTATGTTTCTCAGAACGGACTGCTGCAAGATGTGCAGGAAGATAGTCAATTAGGTACCTGAAGGTGTTTACTGGGATGTTGAGCCATGCCAACTCCAATACCGTGTCCAGCTACGCTAGATACGCGGGTGAGGATTCATGGCGCGAACAACCCAATCAAGATGGTCCCACAGATTCTCGACAGTGCTTAAGTCAGGTGAATTTGCTAACCAGGGGAGAACGGTAAACTCATCCTGGTGCCCTTCGAACCACGCATGTTCACTGGCAGCTGTATGGCACTTCACATTGTCCTGCTGGTAGATGCCATTATCCTGAAGAAAAACAATAACCATATAGGGGTGGACATGAACGGCAAGGGCAGATGCGTACTTGTATTGATCCATCATGCCTTCTATGAGGATGAGTGAACCCATAGAACCCCAGGAAAACATTCCCCAGACCATAATGCTCCTGCCTCCATCTTGGACCGTTCTGGAAATGGTTACAGGGTTCTAGAGGTTTCACGCCTTCTAAGCAAACATCTGTCAGTCCGATGGAGCATAAAACGTGATTCATCCGCAAATGCTACCTCTCGCCACTTAATGGATGTCCAGCTGTGGTACTGGCAGGGCCGTGGTGGCCCGATCGGTAAGGCATCGAACTCGTGTCCGGAGGGACCCGGGTTCGATCCCAGCCGATCAAAGATCCACCGCCTTGATTAATGGTGGCTGGGAGGCGTTAAAAATGTCGTGGTCACAAAGTCCTCCAAGTGAAACGATACCTCTGGGGGAGCTGGGCCTAGGGTTTGCTCGACCCTAGGTTCTGGTTCAAAATTAAGAACAGAGCGCCCTTCAGGGCCCTATCCCGGTTAAACCACGAAGCTGTGGTAGGTACGGGGGACCCTGGAGGTGTGAAATGAAATGTGGTACTGCCACGCAAATTCCAGGGTTCGTCGTCGATGGACAGTCGTAACCATAGGTACATGAGCTAGGCTTCTGCTTCGGGAGCCCAAACGAAGCAACGTCAGCTAAACAGTAGTTTGGGAGACGATGTTGGTAGCCCCTTGGTTCATCTGGGGGTCAGTTGCTCAACAGTAGCCCGTCTATTAACCCAAGCGCATCTCCGTAGCCGTCATTTGCCTCTGTCATCTATGGCTCTTAGTGCACCACCTTTTCCATATCGCCGATTTTGAACAGTCCCATTTTACCATGCACGGTACATTTTTACTACGACGGCAAGCAAACAGCTCAAAAACTCAGCCATTTTGGAAATGCTTGCACCAATGGCCCGAAAGCCAATGCCCTTTTAGACGTCGGATAAATCGCTCCGTTTTTGCATTACGCCAATGATAGAAATGGTTTCCAAAGCCCTCACTCACCGTTTGTACACCCTCAACTGCATTATGCTACCAAGTGCTTTTTGTGATTGGTAATTTGACGTCGACGTCGAAAGTACGTGGTGGTCACATTAATGTGACTGGACTGTGTATAATATGGTATCCCAAAAAAACCGAAAGTCGGAATTTTGTAACGCATACCCCCTTATTTTTTTTTCCTTTTACATCAAAACAATTGTGAAAAAAGTTTCATGCAATTTGAACAACGGTAACCCGTGCCGACTTGCGTCCGAAAGTGCGAACTAGCCCTTTTTCCCTAGGCCAAATCGAAAAAAACTTTTTTCGGAAATTCAAAATTTCATATTGATAAAACGCTTCCCCTAGATCCCAACATGTCCCAAAAAATCATTTGTCCAAATTAAAAAATATTTAGGTACCTCAAACGAGGCTTAAAATTCATAATTTTCTTCAAAAAATAGCTTTTTTTTCTATGTATTTTGTAAACAACGAAAAAAAAATTTTAAGAAATTATCAAGATGAATATATATATATATATATATCTAATATATAAAATTCTCGTGTCACAGTTTTCGTTGCCATACTCCTCCGAAACGGCTAGACCGATTTTGATGAAATTTTTTGTGCTTATCCAGTATCTATGAGAATCGGCCAACATCTATTTTTCATCCCCCTAAATGTTAGGGGTAGTCCACCCCTAAATTTTTTTTTGTTCGCACATAACATCTGATCTACTGAACCGATTTGGACGATTTTTTTTTTAATCGATAGGAGATGGTGTAACTTAGGTACCATGTACTCATATGACGATATTTGTTCACTAGAAAAAAAGTTATGATCGAAAAACTAACATTTCATGTCATTTAAAACAATATGTGTTATCGTAAATCCTTACTTCAATGAGCGACCCGATGGTCAAGTGGTTATGTGCGTCAGGTTGAAGTTCCTGATAGAATGAGATCAAATCCAGGCCGGCAAGGATTTTTTCGAACAGCTGCATGTTTTTTTTTTTTTTTTTTTGAATGATTTTAATGATTGTAATGTCCTTATGCAGGTACATCCCCTCATGGGGATCTACCTCATATTTTTTTATAGCACAAAATGACAGTTTTGGTCGGATCTTTGTTAAAATTGGCAATGGGGTCCTTCGATGCTGCAGAATTTTCTTATGGACGTTTGCGCCATTTTTGGGGGTTTTGAATCGATTGTGGCAATAAATGGTTTTTGATTTGCGGCACTTATATTATTTTTTCAAAAATTATATACACTATCAATTATATTATGTTAATGTTTGTACCTTTATAAAATTCTGTATTTTATACCTTGCATTTAGGTCAAATTCAAGGTAAAATTAAAAGTAAAAAATTCTGAAGAAGATAAATATATGTTAAAAATTAAAGTAACTATTTTTTGTGATTTTCATATTGGTTGTGACCAAAAAACATCTTTACAAACAAAGAAAATGTATCAAACTCCATGAGTGTTGAGTTATTAGGCAAAATCTGCTGTGTAAAGCTTTTTTTTCACTGCGAGAGGGGGGGGGGGGTATGAACGACCATTAAAGTGACACAATTTTTTAAAAAATAAAGGTTGGATCTCCAATTATCTTGCTTCGTAATTTGAACCCGCCCCGGCTGTGCAACGGTACGCCATTAGTCATTCAAAAATTAATGAAAAACGTGATCGAAGCCAGGATTTTAAATGGCAAGTTCAGAGGTGAAAATATACTCATACCACGGATTCCTATTATACCAACAGATGTGCCAATTCAATTCAAACGCATTCAGTTTCCAATTAGATTGGCATTTGCAATGACTATCAACAAATCCCAAGGTCAAACGATGTCTGTTTGTGGCTTAGATTTGAGAACACCATGTTTTTCACACGGACAATTATACGTGGCATGCTCTCGAGTGGGTAAACCATCCAGTTTGTTTGTGTTAGCTAAAGATGGACTAACAAAAAATATTGTTCACGCTATAGCATCAAGAGATTGATATTGTTTAATAGTTTTACTGTCGTAACTGTTTAATTAATGATATATAATTTTAAGGAATAAATTATAATAACTTAAAAATAATGTTTGCCTTTTGTTATTTTTATATTCCCTCATCGGTCACAGCGCTCCATTCTTATTTCACGCATATACCACATTCTTACATACATACAATATACACATTCTACCATACATACATACATACTTACAATAAGTAAGCTATTTTTTGTCTACACTAGAAATTACTAGGAAATTATTTATATGGCAAAACAACGTTTGCCGGGTCAACTAGTATATATATATATATATATATATATATTATATATATATATATATATATATATATATATATATATATATATATATATATATATATATATATAGCTAAATATAAGTTTTTTCTCTCATTTTATAGTTATTTAATTACTCATTTTATAGTTATTTCTCCCGGAAATTACTCAAAATTAAGGTTTTTTCAAGATTTAAGTTAAATTTTTCCATTTTAAATACCCCTGTTTTACCATTGAAGTTAAATACCAACGTGAATAAAGCACAAATTAGGTCAAAAGTACAGCATGTACGCAGTACATGCTGTACTTTCTACCTAATTTGTGCTTTATTTACGTTGGTTTTTTATTTCAATTATATTTCAGCACAAAGCTTATTTGATCATTTTTCATGCGGGCAAAGTGAAATAGTTAAGTTAACTTGCCCACTTCAAAAGGGACAAATGGGAATTTTTTTCTAAAAATTTTTATACATAAAGAAGGAATAATGTTTTTTTGATAATACTTTCGTTGAAATATTATTTTTCATCTTTGGCAGTTATTTTGAACTTTAAAAAAAATGAAAAATTTTCACTTCAAAAAAACATGGGGCAAAGTGAAATGACGATTAACAGTAATTTTCATCAAATGAATGCGTAAATAAACGAAAAAATAATTATTAACGAAAAATAAACGAATGAGCAAGTAAATGAATAAATAAATTAATTAATGTGTGAGAAAAAATAAATGAGTGAATAAAATAGAGAATAAGAAAATGAGTTAATGAATGAGTAAATAATTAAGTAAAAGAGTGTAAATGAATTAATAAATGAAGAAATACGTGAGTGATTTGATAAATGAATGAATAAGTACACGAAATGAACTATTTCACTTTGCCCCGCGTGCACTTGACAAATTACATTGAACATTGAAAATAAAAAAATGCCTAATTTTAACTAAATAAGTACTGCACTGGATATCAGTAGTTCTCAATTAATAGTTTGGATGATAATTACAAAAATCTTATCCTTTTATAATAACAAGAAATATTTTTGAAAAACCACGAATATTACAATAAAGGTATCAAATTTTTAAAATGGCTTGTATAATTTTTTCGTTGATCTTTGGAGCTACTTATTTTTTGACAGGAATTAACTATCTGTCTAGGAACTTAGTTAAAATATTGCTAGATAGGTTACACTGCAAGCTGGGAAAATATTTCACCATTTCACTTTGCCCTGCTATTTCACTTTGCCACACATTCCCCTACTACATTTTTTTATTATTCATCTGCAAATGCTGTTTTGAAAGTTTGTTCTTCAGTGATTTTGGGACTTGATATTTTCTTTAAGTGTATCTGCAATTTAAAATTCACAAATGATGCAATAAATAAATAGAAAAAATCTAATATTTAGAGAAATATATAAATTTTATGCCTCGTGCTGGGAACCTAATTTCTTTAAAAAATTTGAATAAATGTTTGTTTAATATCAATATGATTGTCGAAAATGTTTATTGTAATTTCAAAAATTACAAATTATGCCGACTTGTGCTTGAAAGTGTAAACTAGTACTTGTGTACTGAGCCGAATCGAAAAAAATGGGGGGAGGAAGTAACTAATTGTTTAATTAGTTACTTCCTCATATCGCGCATTTGTTACCTGTTATTTTATTATTTTGCAGAGAAAACAATTGATAAGTTCATATCATTTAAAAGATAGCCTTTGCTTACTAGGCTCAAAATTGATGATAGTTTTCTCAATGAGAGTCCTTCTCTATGGGCGAATAACACTTAATTCCTTGAAGGAAAAAGGATGGTCTCAGTGTTTAGACCAGTAAATGATACAGCTGAAAGAGCTGTAAAAATGATGCAGGACTGTCATGGTTTGCTAACAGTTGATGAGGAGCAAAAACAATTTTTGTTGTGTTGCGTCCAAGAGCACCGAAATATATACTCTGACTGCAATAAACAAACATTAAAACGATAGTATGTTTAGTAATGTTTATTGTACTGTAATATTGTAGTAAATATATGTTGTAAATAAATCGTTGTCATAGTTTTTTATTTATTTTTTTTTTCAATTTATTTATTTTAACTATTTATTTATTTTAAATTACAGATACATTTAAAGAAAATATCAAGTTCCAAAATCACTAAAGAACATACTTTCAGATGAATAATAAAAAAAATGTAGTAGTATTTAAAATGGAAAAATTTAACTTAAAACTTGAAAAAACCTTAATTTCGAGTAATTTCCGGGAGAAATAAATATAAAATGAGAGAAAAAACTTATATTTAGCTCTAATTATATACTTTATGCTTCATATTTTTCATCTTGATAATGTCTTAAAATTGTTTACAAAATACATAGAAAAAAAGCTATTTTTTGAAGAAAATTATGAATTTTAAGCCTCGTTTGGGGTACCTAAATATTTTTTATTTTGGATAAATGATTTTTTGGAACATGTTGGGATCTAAGGGAAGCGTTTTATCTACATGAAATTTTGAATTTCCGAAAAAAGTTTTTTTCGATTTAGCCTAGTGAAAAAGAGCTAGTTCGCACTTTCGTTACCGTTGTTCAAATTGCATGAAACTTTTTTTGCACTTGTTTTGATGTAAAAGGAAAAAAAATAAGAGGGTATGCGTTACAAAATTCCAACTTTCGGTTTTTTTGGGACACCCTAGTATATAATCATCATGTAATATAATACTATATTGTTTTAAATATATTTTTATTCATAAAATTAGTAATGTAAAAATTTTCATACAAATTAAATGATTCCAGTTAAGTATTAAACGATGGTCAGAAAAAAAAAGAGCATGGGGCTATTATGAATGTGCAGCAACTGGTATGTTTTTTTAAAAAATTTCTGATAAATTTAAAATTCTAAACATTACATATTCACAGTAAATTGTAATAATATTTCATAAGGTTAAGTAACTGCTTCAGGTTTTAATTTTACATACTGGTATTCTATATGATACTGTGATGTTTATCTATGACTTTTACTATGAACGTGTCTGTTCGTAATCAGTTTTACAGAACATGTGAATATGATATTCAACATCCAAATAATGCCTAATAGCTATTAAGACCGGCCAACAAGTGGTAGCAGAGCGTGGTTTCAAAACTTTAAAAAGACAGGGTCGAACTCCAGGAACACCCCTGCCCCTTATGGCAGGGTGAACGAAAAAACTTTTTACATGATTAAATTCCTATCGACTTCCTCTGAGTGGAAAACTAAATTAAATATGGAGCATTTCAAACTCCCCGATGCAATCACAGCATCAACCGTCTAACTGCAGTGACAGTAAAAAATGATAAGCAGCCCAAGTGAATGCATGGAACACGTATTTATGGTTACAGTCAACCCTACGTAGCGACCATGACGTACACCTCATTAGCATAGCTAACTTTGACAAATACCAATCCGAAAAAAAAACAACTCAACACTTGAGCTTGAACTGTTGAAATATTTTCGGTATTGTTTTCATTTTAATTCAGCCAAAAAGTGACTCAACACTTTAGCTCGTACGTCATGTCACTTCGCAGGTGTTGACGGTCAAATACACACATAAATTTACGATTGGAACATGATGGGGGATATTTCACACGCCGGATAAACAAAATGGGACATGGCAGGAAAGCATAAAAGTAGGTTCAAATATTTTTAAAACGTTCTAGCTTTTTAGGAAATTGCTCCAAGAACAAAATAGGGCCTATTTTCTAACAATAATCAGTGACAGCAGAAGTGGAGTATTCTGAAAATGTTAGGCGGAACACTCAATTCAGGGCTGGCGGGAGCCAAAGCGTTAGACCATTGTCGGGTTGGTCGCTGCACCCCCTCCTCAAAAAAAAACTTAGCAAATTTATACGACTCCGATTTTGAGCTAGACTCTGGCTAGGCGGACATGGTATTTCATCAATCCTGACTCGATTGTACCCGGCCCCATAAGTCTCGGTGCCACAAAATAAAATTTTAAAATAAAAAAAAAATCAGCTGGACTAAAATATTTATATTTACGAAAAATCTTAGTTGAAAAAATACGATAAATTTTTGTAGGGGGCCCCATACCAGAAATGGCTTAGGGCCCCGCGAACTCTAAATCCAACCCTGCAAATGAGGTTGCAGGTTCAATTCCACCCGGCTTCGTCTGTGATACATTAAAAAATGGAGGAGAGCTTAAGGGGAGTTGCAGGTTCCATTTTAGTTTGAAGGCACAAAATAACTGCCAAAAATGAAAAATGATGTTTCAACTCAAGTTGTATTAAATATACATTTTCCCATCTTTAAGTACAACAATGTTCGGAACAAATTTCCAATTTCTTCATTTTGAAACCGTTTATTTATCTTGACTTTTTCACTTTGCCCCACACTCCCCAACATGAAAAAAGATTTCATATTCCATGCTGATGAGTGCATAATAAGCACGAAACTGCAGTCCATGGATTGAAATAACCGAGTTGGCGGTGTATGGCATGTCCCTGCCTTAGCCCTTACTTAGGGGCGGTTGCTCACTGCTTTATACCCGAGCTGTGCCTTAAAATTTACGAATTGTACCGTACCAAGTGCAGTCGCTCGCTGGTATTCTAATTTCATATTAGCTACCAGTTTTTTTTTTTTTTTTCACCTCTACTCGAAACTCCTTTAGATGTCACGATGTGTTAAAATTGAGGATTCTCAACAAGGGGATCTGCACCCTGCATGTACGTAAAAAAAGTCCTTTATTCCCTATAAATGTGCTTTGGGTCATTTTCACCATATGCTTACTTTTCAGAATTTTTAAGTAATTTTTTTAACTTGCTGTTTTCTGTTAGAATCACTAACAGATAATTTGTCACATAGATGTGTGAAAAAGTTATTGGTTGTACACTTTGATTCATAATTGAGTATTCAAATGCTGTTGAAAAACTTTAAGTTGCAAGGAAAATTGTCGTCCGTTAACATATAAAATCGATATGAAATCTCACTTTTAAACTATATTATAGCGCCTAGAACCAACTTCAATTGAAATTTTTTGTGTCCCTGAAGTTTAAAACGATGTTTGTGATCATTAAAATATTTATCAAAAATTGTATCGTAACGGACTTGACATTTGGTAACGGATTTGACCAGTAACGGACTTGACATTTCAACCAAAATGTCAAATTATGGCTAGGTTGTCGAATTTAAAAATTGGACAACAATATGCATTTTCTTAGAATTGTATAACAAACAATATTTCGGGGTAAAAGTTGAGAAAAAGTAAAAATTAATACTAAAATCTTTGTTAACAGACTTGACAAAGAATAAAAATACGCACCTGGAAGAAATCTTGTGCGAAACGCCACAGCAATACTTCTCGACTCAGGAAAACAAAATGGTACAAAATAGTTACGTTCACTAGTTTGTTAACTGAATACGTGTTACCATCTTTTGACTGCAATAAATACCTTTTTTAGCTCAAATAATCTTAGGGTAACGGACTTGACAAGAACTGCCGGACAAAATATATTCATACATTTCTGAATGAAAAAAGGTTACTATTGTCAATATTCATTATGAATATCATATACTAATAGTCAATGTATAAAAATAATTTGTTGTATATAATTTTTTATACAATTAAGTATATAAAAAAAATAGTTGAACTTGCGAAAATTGGAAATGGACAAGCGTTTTTGCCTTGATTCTCATTTTTAAAGACTTATATAAAAATAAATAAATAAATTTCAATAATTTTTTGAGTGGTAGAATTTTTTTGGGGACATTTCTTGCAGAAAATAATTGTTCGCATTGAATTAAAAATATAAGTTATGCAAATATTTTAACTAAGTTCCCAAACAAACAGTTCATTCCTGTCGAAAAAATAGACAGTTCTAAAGATCAACAAAAAAAAAAATGTACAAATCATTTCCTAAATTCGATACGCAAATTATATTTCGTGGTTTATCAAAATATTTTTTGTTATAAGAAAATGAATGAAAATTCTTGTATTCACCATTTAAGTACCAATTGAAGTATACTAATGTCCAGAGCAGAAAACTTGCTCAGTTTACTTTAGGCATACTTTGATTTAAAATATTTGGAGCAACAAGCACACGAGCAACAAAGTGGATGGGGCAAGTGAAGAATTTATTTTCATTCATTTTTTAAATAACTTACGTATTTCTTCATTTATTAATTAATTTAAATTCCTTTACTTATTAATACCACTTAAGATATTCATGCGCTTATTTTCCTTTTCACTCACTTATATTTTTCGCATTCATTAATTTATTAACTAAGTAGCTTATTATCTGGCGTTGGCAGTATTGCATTTGTTTAACTTATTTCATGCTAAAATGAAATAGGTGAGCCTTAAATTGATTATTCATTGTAATCTTAATCTTTTTTGGTAAATACTCATATTTAAATGAGTTAAATTTTATCAACTTGTATGCTATTAAAGCCTAATCTCTCTTACTCTATTTATTCAAAATGGAAAGAAAATGGCCATTTAGAGACCAAAAATTTAAAGTTTGAGCTTTTTGGATTTTTTAAAAAGTTTCAAAACCCCGCCTATGTGTATTCTAGTGCATCAAGGAACCTCTGTGCCAAGTTTGATGAAAATCCGACGAAAACGATTTGTATAAGGAACAAACATACATACATACATACATTTGCATACACATAATTATATTTATTCGTTCATTGCTTTATTAATTCACTTATTCGTTTATTTATACATTTATTTGATGAAAAATATTTTTAACAATCAGATAGAAAATGTTTCCTAAAACATATTTTATTTCTCACATTGCCTTTTTTTCAGGTGAACATTTTCCATTTTAGTTTGAAGGCTCAAAATAACTGCCAAAAATGAAAAATAATGTTTCAACTCAAGTTGTATTAAAAAATACATTTTTCCATCTTTGAGCACAGTAATATTCGAAACAAATTTCCAATTTTTTTTCATTTTGAAACAGTAAATTTATCCAAACTTTTTCACTTTGCCTTGCACTCCCCTACATGAGAAACAAGATTTTAATGCTATTTAGATGAATATAAGCTAAAATAACGATTACGTCGTGTGAGAACAATTGCAGTATTTGACGTAATGATTGGCGACGTCACGGAAATGAGTCGCAGCATTCGGAAACACAGACCACACACATTCTGCACTTTCTCGAGTAGCCCCAGTTAAGGAATTACAGCGTTTTCCCGCAGGTTTAGGAAAATCGTACTCGAGTTGTATTGCTTGAAACTTTTACATCTGTTAAGTTCTTTGGATACATATTTAGCAGCATGAAATCAAAGTTAAGTGAATATGATACACTCATCTAATTTCCACCCCCATCATTGAAAATATTCATAACTGCAGTTCTGTATGTGTAACTGAAAGAACAACACAACATGGAATACACAAAATAGTTGAACTTGCGAAGAAAGGCATATTTTAACCATTTGAGTTGTTATTTTGGAAATTCATATATACTGGGGCTCTTTTGCTTGCCCCTGGTTTTACTCAACGCCTCCTTAATACTAAATGCCTACTACATTTGCCTTAAAGCGGGAGGCATTTGTTTAAAACAAAGCGCCACCTTGCGGCTGCAGCTATTAGCAATGGATCCAGAAAATATTCGAATTATATGTTCTGATTGGTTAATTTTTGAATTTAAATTTAGAAACATACCAATTGTAAATTTTTCTGACAATATTCTTCGTTTCGAAAAAGTTCGATAGATGGCAGTGTATTATGAACAAAGAGAAAATTTTTGCTCTGTGTTAAAAACCAGAAAGCAGTGGGCATTTACTATTACGGAGGCGTTGCTTTACTATGCATTGACGTATTTTTCAATCTGTCTGTCGCAAAGAAACAGGCTTCAGTAGTCTGAATAAAGCGTTCGAGGCGGGAAAATGCCATTGAACATTGCTCACAATGGTGTCTCCCCAGTATGGATCCTCAGATGTTTCTTTAAACTGTAAGCGAATGAAAAGGCCCTCGAGCAACGCTCACAGGAATACGGCTTCTCCCCGGTGTGGATTCGCAGATGTTGCTTCAAATCTGCAGAATCGGAAAATGCCTTTGAACATAAACCACAGGAATGCGGTTTCTCTCCGGTATGGATTCTCTGATGTCTCTTAAAATCTGAAGCTCTGGAAAATGACTTACAGCAATAGTCACAGTAATACGGTACCTCCCCGGTGTGGATTCTGAGATGTGTTTTTAAAGTTGAAGCTTGGGAAAATGACTTAGAACAATGTTCACAGGAATACGGTTTCTCCCCGGTGTGGATTCTGAGATGTGTTTTTAAAGCTGAAGCTTGGGAAAATGACTTAGAACAATGTTCACAGGAATACGGTTTCTCTCCCGTATGGATTCTGAGATGTGTTTTTAAAGCTGATGCGTCGAAAAATGGCTTAGAACAATGTTCACAGGAGTACAGTTTCTCCCCGGTGTGGATTCTGAGATGTGTTTTTAAAGCTGAAGCTTGGGAAAATGACTTAGAGCAATGTTCACAGGAATACGGTTTCTCCCCGGTGTGGATTCTGAGATGTGTTTTGAAAGCTGAAGCGTCGGAAAATGACTTAGAGCAATGTTCACAGGAATACGGTTTCTCCCCGGTGTGGATTCTGAGATGTGTCTTGAAAGCTGAAGCGCCGGAAAATAACTTAGAGCAATGTTCACAGGAATACGGTTTCTCCCCGGTGTGGATTCTGAGATGTGTCTTGAAAGCTGAAGCGTCGAAAAATGACTTAGAGCAATGTTCACAGGAATACGGTTTCTCCCCGGTGTGGATTCTGAGATGTGTTTTGAAAGCTGAAGCGTAGGAAAATGATTTAAAGCAATGTTCACAGAAATACGGTTTCTCCCCGGTGTGGATTCTGAGATGTGTCTTGAAAGCTGAAGCGTCGGAAAATGACTTAGAGCAATGTTCACAGGAATACGGTTTTTCCCCGGTGTGGATTCTCTGATGTGTCTTGAAAGCTGAAGAGTAGGAAAATGACTTAGAGCAATGTTCACAGGAATACGGTTTCTCCCTGGTGTGGATTCTGAGATGTGTTTTTAAATTTGGAGCTTGGAAAAATGACTTAGAACAATGTTCACAGGAGTACGATTTCACTCTCGTATGAATCCTCAGATGTTTCTTTAAATTTGAAGCAAAGTAAAATGCCTTGAAACAATTCTCACAGGAATAAGGCTTCTCTCCGCTATGGATTTTTAGATGTTTCTTCAAATCTGAAGAATTGGAAAATGCCTTTGAACATAGGCCACAGGAATACGGATTATCTCCACTGTGAATTCTCCGATGTATCTTTAAAGTTGAAGCGTTAGAAAATGACTTAGAGCAATGTTCGCACAAATAATTCTCTTTAGAGCAATGATGGATATCCGACTGATATGCCATTGCAAAAAAATATATAAAAACGTTCATTCATTCAAAAGATGCTGCATTTTCATTAAAATGGACTGTCAAAAGTTTCTTCGGTCTTCAAACGTTAAAAGGATCAGAAAATAACAATATATAATGGTATTCTCTTTTTTAAATGAGAGATCTCACTTTTGCTGATACGGAAAAAGTTGATAAAAAATTAAACTGGTATTCTTCTCCCTTCTCGTAACTAAAGCTCTAGAACGGGCTTTGAAGAATTAAAAGCAGAACAAGCTGTTAACTTATGTCACAGTCATGTTTTTGCTACTTTAGAGTCAGAAATGGTTTTTTTTTTTGTTTTTTTTTTATTAAATTCAGTTTCTCCGAATGTTGGTAAACATAACTTGCATGTAAGACAAACTTTCATGAAGATCTAGCTATAAAACTGCTCCAAAATTAACATTTTGTGGAAAAGGATTTACATGGGTGGAGATGTCTGGTCAAATCGGAACACTTGTTCAACACACTTTCTCTGTTATAAATGTTCTCTTCTCAGTTTCGAAAACCAAGAAACCGGTATGATGTCAAGTACTATTATCCTTTATGCTGATACTTTTCCAACTTCAATGGAATAGCGCGTAGTTTTAAATAAAACAAAGCTCACCTTGCGTGCGTTAGTGTACAAACAATACCAGACAAGTATTGGACCAACCGTACTAACAATGACACAAAACAGGCTCGAATGTGTTACAGAGAGCAATTGAGCCGTTTCTCGTCAGAAAACTTTTGCCGCCTCTTGATTTGCTGCAGTTAGTTTATGGTTCACAGTTGATTAGCAAAGCCTTCGATCAATTTAATTATCTCTCGCTGGAAGGAGGAGTAACGATCACGAATGGTCTTTCGGACATGGTTCCTCAGATGAAAGCAGAAACAAACATGTGCGTTGAGGTAGGGCGAGTCAACACTCCTTGTAGGCAGGCTTATTGAATTCAACACTATGTGCAGTCCTGATAATACTGAAATGAAATGAAAAGAAGTAAGAGTCAAAACACCTACAAAATAATCAGAAGAAAAAAATAAATACAAGCAAAGCAGTTGTTTTCTTATCGTCCAAGAGCTAGCAACGTCGAAAAAACGACTGTTTAAAGACGTCTGGCTCTTTAATATATCTTTCCCTATGCTCTTCTGAGCAGCATGCGGGGAGTCCGGCGGCTGAGAGTGGTTGCGTTTTTTACTGCGCATCGCATTTTTGCTGGTACAAATAGTGATTTTTTAACCATTTTGGGGCAATGAGAAGTTTAAACCTGTCGTAGGTATGTGATGTAACATATTTGCTGGTACAAATAGTGATTTTTTAACCATTTTGGGGCAATGAGAAGTTTAAACCTGTCGTAGGTATGTGATGTAACATATTTGTTGGTACAAATAGTGATTTTTTAACCATTTTGGGGCAATGAGAAGTTTAAACCTGTCGTAGGTATGTGATGTAACATATTTGCTGGTACAAATAGTGATTTTTTAACCATTTTGGGGCAATGAGAAGTTTAAACCTGTCGTAGGTATGTGATGTAACATATTTGCTGGTACAAATAGTGATTTTTTAACCATTTTGGGGCAATGAGAAGTTCAAACCTGTCGTAGGTATGTGATGTAACATATTTGCTGGTAAAAATAGTGATTTTTTAACCATTTTGGGGCAATGAGAAGTTTAAACCTGTCGTAGGTATGTGATGTAACATATTTGCTGGTACAAATAGTGATTTTTTAACCATTTTGGGGCAGTGAGAAGTTTAAACCTGTCGTAGGTATGTGATGTAACATATTTGCTGGTACAAATAGTGACTTTTAAGTCATTTTTGGGCAACTACGCGTTAAATCAATCATGAAAAAAAAGTTTTTGGCTTCACTAATTCCGATTTTAACAAAAATTAGGGTGAAGGACGTATATGACAAGATAAGCAATCCAGCTTAGCTAGTTTTAGATTTCTATTTCAAAAATTACGCAAAATACAGAGCTGTTAATGAATGAAAAAACCCAAGAGCTTTCATATGCTTCTTTTTTAAAATTATAGTAGAGTAAAAATTAAAAAAAAAACTATTGTGAAAGATGTGGAAAAAAGCTTTCCACTGATATGTTACATCACATACCTACAAGGTTACGTGCCTGAGGCGACCGTGCCCGAAGCGACCCTAGGGAAAACGTAGCTCAGGCGACCCATCAGTAGGACTTCCCTTATCATGACAGTGATTGACATTGCATTTGTCCCCTTGCTGCTTAATCCTTCCTTTGTTAATGGGTAGTGGCCAGTCACCCACTGTTTGCGTATAACAGCACACATTGAAGGCATGATTGCTCACTAGGGTGTCCCAAAAAAACCGAAAGTCGGAATTTTGTAACGCATACCCTGCTATTTTTTTCCTTTTACATCAAAACAATTGTAAAAAAAGTTTCATGCAATTTGAACAACGGTAACCCGTGCCGACTTGCGTCCGAAAGTGCGAACTAGCCCTTTTTCACTCGGCCAAATCGAAAAAAACTTTTTTCGGAAATTCAAAATTTCATGTTGATAAAACGCTTCCCCTAGATCCCAACATGTACCAAAAAATCATTTATCCAAATTAAATTTATTTCTCCCGGAAGTTACTCAAAGTTAACGTTTTTTCAAGTTTTAAGTTAAACTTTTCCACACACTTTAAATACCACATTTTTTTACGAATGAAGTTAAAAACGAACGTAAATAAACCACAAATTGGGTAGAAAGTACAGCATGTACGCAGTACATGCTGTACTTTCTACGTAATTTGTGCTTTATTTACATTGGTTTTTAATTTCGATTATATTTCAGCACAAAGCTTATTTGATAATTTTATTTTCATGTGGGTCAAAGTGAAATAGTTAAGTTTACTTGCCTACTTCAAAAGGAACAAATGGGAATTTTGTTCTAAAAAATTGTTTACATAAAGAAGGAATAATGTTTTTTTTACAATACTTTCGTTGAAATATTATTTTTCATCCATGGCAGTTATTTTGAACTTTGAAAAATTTTCACTTCAAAAAAACATGGGGCAAAGTGAAAAATAAAATATTTTTGTTATGAAAATTTTTAAATTCGACAATTAACAGTAATTTTTATCAAATGAATGCGTAAATAAACGAAAAAATAATTATTAACGAAAAATAAACGAATGAGCAAGTAAATTATTAAATAAATTAATTATTGTGTGAGAAAAAATAAATTAATGAATAAAATAGAGAACGAATAAGAAAATGAGTTAATGAATGAGTAAATAATTAAGTAAAAGATTGTAAATGAGTTAGTAAATGAATTAATAAATGAAGAAATACGTGAGTAATTTAATAAATGAATGAATAAGTATAGGAAATGAACTATTTCACTTTGCCCCGCGTGCACTTGACAAATTACATTAAACATTTAAAATAAAAAAATGCCTAATTGTAACAAAATTAGTACTGCACTGGATATAAGTAGTTCTCAATTAATAGTTTGGATGATAATTACAAAAATCTTATCCTTTTATAATAACAAGAAATATTTTTGAAAAACCACAAATATTACACAATAAAGGTATCAAATTTTTAAAATGGCTTGTATAAATTTTCGTTGATCTTTGGAGCTACTTATTATTTGACAGGAATTAACTATCTGTCTAGGAACTTAGTTAAAATTTTGCTAGATAGGTTAGACTGCAAGCTGGGAAAATTATTTTCACCATTTCACTTTGCCCTGCTATTTCACTTTGCCACACATTCCCCTACTGCATTTTTTTATTATTCATCTGCAAATGCTGTTTTGAAAGTTTGTTTTTCAGTGATTTTGGGACTTGATATCTTTAAGTGTATCTGCAATTTAAAATTCACAAATGATGCACTAAATAAATAGAAAAAATCAAATATTTAGAGAAACATATAAATTTTATGCCTCGTGCTGGGAACCTGATTTCTTTTAAAAATTTAAATAAATGTTTGTTTAATATCAATATGATTGTCGAAAATGTTTATTGTAATTTCAAAAATTACAAATTATGCCGACTTGCGCTTGAAAGTGTAAACTAGTACTTGTGTACTGAGCCGAATCGAAAGAAATGGCGGGAGAAAGTAACTAATTGTTTAATGAGTTACTTCCTCATATCGCGCATTTGTCACCTGTTATTTTATTATTTTGCAGAGAAAACAATTGATAAGTTCATATCATTTAAAAGATAGCCTTTGCTTACTAGGCTCAAAATTGACGATAGTTTTCTCAATGGGAGTCCTTCTCTATGGGCGAATAACACTTAATTCCTTGAAGGAAAAAGGATAGTCTCAGTGTTTAGACCAGTAAATGATACAGCTGAAAGAGCTGTAAATATGATGCAGGACTGTCATAGTTTGCTAACAGTTGATGAGGAGCAAAAACAATTTTTGTTGTGTTGCGTCCAAGAGCACCGAAATATATACTCTGACTGCAATAAACAAACATTAAAACGATAGTATGTTTAGTAATGTTTATTGTACTGTAATATTGTAGTAAATATATGTTGTAAATAAATCGTTGTCATAGTTTTTTTTTTCAATTTCTTTATTTTAACTATTTATTTATTTTAAATTACAGATACATTTAAAGAAAATATCAAGTTCCAAAATCACTAAAGAACATACTTTCAGATGAATAATAAAAAAATGTAGTATTTAAAATGGAAAAATTTAACTTAAAACTTGAAAAAACCTTAACTTTGAGAAAACTTCCGGGATAAATAAATATAAAATGAGAGAAAAAACTTATATTTCGCTCTAATTATATACTTTATGCTTCATATTTTTCATCTTGATAATTTCTTAAAATTTATCTTTCGTTGTTTACAAAATACATAGCAAAAAAGCTATTTTTTGAAGAAAATTATGAATTTTAAGCCTCGTTTTGGGTACCTAAATATCTTTTTAATTTGGATAAATGATTTTTTGGGACATGTTGGGATCTAGGGGAAGCGTTTTATCAACATGAAATTTTGAATTTCCGAAAAAAGTTTTTTTCTATTTGGCCGAGTGAAAAAGGCTAGTTCGCACTTTCGGACGCAAGTCGACAGGGTTACCGTTGTTCAAATTGCATGAAACTTTTTTTACAATTGTTTTCATGTAAAAGGAAAAAAAAAAAGGGGGGTATGCGTTACAAAATTTCGACTTTCGTTTTTTTGAGACACCCAATTGAAGACTGATAGATGAGATTTCAAATTACGATTGCAACAACGAACGATACACTATATTTTTTTCTTATTAAGAAATCTTATCTATCTCAAACGAAATTTTTCAATGATTTAAGTGTACCTACATCCTAGAAAAATTACCAAGCTATTGTTATTAATTTTGTATATTATTTTATTTCGTAAGTATTTTTCATGGTTTTAAAATTACGGCGATTTGAAAATATGAGACAAATTATATGCTCATTTAAATATAATTTATTTCGCCGTAATACAAATGTGCACAAATGGAGCGAAATTGAATTATCTACTGCATGCAGAAATATATTAGTTTCATTTTAATTGAATTTAAGGTATAAGAAAAATTAAGTTTTTAATTTGTCCTCATTTCACTCCATCTATTCACGCGTGATAAGTTTTCAGAAGGTTGGTTAAGGGAAAAGCCAGTATTTGCCTGTCTTTAAGCTTCTGATCTTTTTTAGCCTACTTTCCCGTTAAAAACAAAAGAAAGACGAAAAAAGTATTAAAAGTAGCTTAATGCATCTAAAAAATATCGCCAAGTCCAAAAAATATCGCCAAGTAAAAAAAAATATCGCCAAGTCCAAAAAATATCGCCAAGTAAAAAAATAAAAAGGTAAATTGAATATCGAAAAATTAAAAATTTGAAAGTAGGGTATTGAAATGGGGAATTTGTGTGTCGGTCGGTCTGTCTGTCCCCCCCTAATAACTTTTAATGAACATTCCGATTTGGACAAACTTTTTTTTGTTGGAAAGATCTCGACGATTACAGCTCATTCCCATATTTGATTTTTCAATTTGAACAATTTTTGGTTCAACTTTGAACCGTTCAAACAACCGGTCCCGCGATGCTAACTTTTGAGTGAACAGTCCGATTTGAACAAACTTTTTTTTGTTCGAAAGATCTTTTCAAGGATACTTCATTCCCGTATCTACATTTTCGATTTGAACAATTTTTCGTTCAACATTGAACCGTTCAAACAAGCTGTCACCCCTAATAAGTTTTGAATGAACAGTCCGATTTAAACAAATTTTTTTTGTTCGAAGCATCTCGGGAAGAGGATACTTTATTACCGTATTTAAATTTTCAATTTGAACATTTTCGGTTCAACATTGAACCATTCAAGTAACCTTTCCCCACCTAATAACTTTTGAGTGAACAGTCCGAATGGAATAAACTTTTTTTTGTTCGAAAGATCTCGGCGAGTACAGCTCATTCCCATATTTGATTTTTCGATTTGAACAGTTTTTGGTTCAACTTTGAACCGTTCAAACAACCTGTCCCGCGATGCTAACTTTTGAGTGAACAATCCGATTTGAACAAACTTTTTTTTGTTCGAAGGATCTCAGCAAGGATACTTCATTACCCTATTTAAATTTTCCATTTGAGCATTTTTTCGTTCAACATTGAACCGTTCAAGCAACCTTTCCCCACCTAATAACTTTTGAGTGAACCGTCTGAATGGAATAAACTTTTTTTTGTTTGAAAGATCTCGGAGAGGCTTTCCCATACATTTCCATATTTCGCTTTTTGATTTGAACCATTTTTCGTTCAATATTAAACCGTTCAGAAAAAAAATTACATTAGCGTCTACGGGGAATTTAAGTTGAATGTTGATCCTGAACTTAAAGTCGGATTTCCTTCAAACTAACTTTGTAAGAAAATGGTTTTGATAAATAGTGTTTGTAAAGTACTTTTCTGAGTAATCTTCTGTGAGGACTTTGATTCCGACTCCGACTCCGCAAACGTGGCGGAAATGCAGGCTCAAAAAAAAAATGACTGACTGTGCAGACGATTTTTTGTTTATTTATTTATTTGTTTTATTTTATTTATTATTATTATTTTTTTTGGCAGACGATTTTTTTTGTAACAAAAATTTTTCATTCACGAGAACATTTTATTCTTTATTTATATTTAACAACTGGCAACCGATTAAAAGTGAAATTCGAGACATTTTATTAACGGACGAGTTTTTTTTTCTTTTTTTTTTCTTTCTTTGATAAAATACGTTTTGGTGCTCTTTGTACTTTTATTTATTTATTTATTTAGTTTATTATTATTATTATTATTTTCTTTTTTTGAAAACAATGGAGGATTTTTTCTACGGAGGAACTGTAACAGTTGCATTCTTTAAAAGGTGCGACAAAGCTTTATTTATTCGTTAATTACTTTTCACGTGTCTATTTCATCTGATGAAAGGGGTATATTTTGCTTTTCGAAATCAGCTCTATGTGCTAAAAAGGTATGTTTGACATAATTTTCAGTTTCAGATAATCAAGAGAATAACGATCAGATGCGAGAATGCCGATGTCGATGTACGGGAAAGTAAGCTCGTTTAGTTCTTGACAGAACTTCTTGTTTTTTTTACGTAGAAATTTAGAATCAATATAATTATTTACCTAGTAGAAATAGCATATAGTATATAAAATTTTAATATTGAGAGAGGAAGAGCAGGAAAGGATTAACCATAAAAGGAGAGAAAATCGTTTTAATAGAGAAAATATTGAGCAAAAGCAAAAATCTTAATTTTTATTTCATGAATGAAAATAAATACAAACACCCGTTTATATATCTATATCATCTATCTATGGTGAACATTTTTTATTTTTTTTTTTTTTTTCAAAAATTATCAAATTTACTAAAAAAAATGCCCACATGACTGAATAGTTTTTTGCATGTATGTGCGTCACAGAATTTCTTGAACTTAAAAAATACATATATTTCTTCATTGACTGCTTTAGCATTAACGTAAATATCTTTATCTTTACTAACAATAAAGCTGAAGGTGGGTCTGTCTATCCTTCTTTCCTTCCTTCTTGCTGTCTGTTACGCGCGTAGCGCCAAAACCGTTTGGTCGATTTTCATGCCACTTGGCACAAAATTAGTTTGTAGCATGTAGTTTTGCACCTCGAAGCGATTTTTCGAAAATTCCATTTCGTTCTTTTTCTATTCGAATTCTTAGCGGAAATTCAATAAAATAGGGAAGAAATATTTCATACACATTTTCAAGTCTTATGTCATTCGAAAGCTTGAAATTTTCTACACAAAATGAAGTTTTTTTTTGAAGTTTCTACGATCATCAGGAGAGCTGTAACAATTGTTTTTAGAATCCCGGAATTCAAGGCTTACCTTCAGTAAAGCAAGCCAAACGATTCCAAAATGGTTCAGCTCGAGAATAAAATTTGTTTGAAAAGAGAGATGAAATGAATTATTTTATCAACGAAAATCAACTTTTCACATTGTTACCATGTTTTTACGTGTTCATACCTTTTTTTGTTTCGTTCTTTTTCCAGCGTTGCCAGACGTAGTATTTTTGATACTACGGTAATATTTTTTTGGCCCAAATAAGGAGCGTAGTATTTTTCCGGTAACCCTGTTTCCAATATACTAATGACTTAATTATAAGATTTGGCTAATTTTTTTTCTTCATTTTCATAGATTTCGCATTTCAGCAACATTGATTTTGGCAACGTTCGGAAACAGTAGTATTTTGTAATATTTTTTTTAGAGGAGGCGTAGTATTTTTTTGTTTCAATTCTCTGGCAACCCTAGTCTTTTTCCCGGTGAAAATGCTTTGGGACCTTACTTGGCGCGTTTTTGCGTGTCTCGCGGAATTGAAAGCTCCGAGAGAAACTACGCAAAATAGCCAGGGTTACAACGCTTGGCGCGCCTATCGCCCATTTAGCGAGAAAAGGGTACCTAAAGCACAGATTAACCAAATATCGTATCAATTGCGTTATTGCATCGGAAACAGTAGTATTTTGTAATATTTTTTTAGAGGAGGTATAGTATTTTTTGTTCCAATTCTCTGGCAACCCTGTCTTTTTCCCGGTAAAGATGCTTTGGGACCCTGCTTGGCGCGTTTTCAAAAAGTCAACTACGCAAAATAGCTAGAGTTACCACGCTTGGCGCGCCTATCGTTCATTTAGCGAGAAAAGGGTACCTAAAGCACAGATTAACGAAATATTGTATTAATTTCGATATTGCATCGTTTTTTTAAAGTGTTTCATTTCGGAAAATGTATTGTTTTGTTTTTAAAGCTAGGAAAGAAAACTTTCTTCTTCTTTTAAACTTTGGTAAGATTTCTGTTGGTTTCTGTGAGCAACAAAATTGTTCTTATTTTCTCTTTTGGCATATTTTTGTGCATCTCCCCTTGGGGTTGCATTCGAATGTTCCAAGGGGCTGTTTTACCCCTTTTATGGAGTAAATCAGTGTTCATTTCAATGTAGACAAAAGTGATATGAATTGGCGCGACCACTTGGCAATATATCGCCAAGCTTTTGGTCGTCAAGTATTTGCCGCCAATTTGACGACATATCGCCAAGTTGGCAAACTAGGGATATAAATGTTTGAACTGTTATCTTGCTCACTCCAAGTATTATTTTAGCACTTAAGGCATGTACTAAGAAATTTACACGTAAAATTAAGTAGCGTGGGGTCCATACCAGATTTTTATATCATACTTTGAAGGAATTATAGATGAATTACAACTAAAATATAGAGCATTTTTTCTGCTATATCAATTATTTTACAAATGAACTTTTAATTTTATACCACGGGCAAAGCCGTGCGGGTACCGCTAGTAAATACATAAAGATGAACTGAAATTTCCGAGCACTATAATTACTATATCGAATAGTACTTAGTTTATTTCATACTTTTTAGTGAGAATGAGCGGACAGAAATAGTCTTTAAATTTAAAAAGTTTTTTTATATTTTTTTAAACATGTGTTTAATTTTTCACTTGCGCCCTTATAGGAGAACCCCTGAGAAATAGCCTAAGGAACTTACGAACAAGATTATAAAAACACGAAAATTATCATAATTAAAAGAAAAGCTCTTTAAAATGAAACATATACATGTGTATCAATTGAATTAAAGATTTGTAACCTCTGTACAATGTCCGCTTGAATTATGTCTAACGTGCCAGTAGGAAGCTATTTATTTCCAAATAGGTCACCTTACTCAGAATCAAATTATGAAACTTCGTAGCATGTTCTGAGCACTGGATAAACAAGAAAAAAAAAAACTTACATGACAACACAGTCCGAGGAATACTTCATTATTTAACGATTATTTTTATAATATATTGCTTTTAAGTTTCATCGGGTATGATAAAGTGTTCAAAAATGATTTGGTAGTTATTCTACGCAGAATTTTTTTTTCTCTAGAACAGGGGATCATCAAATTATAGTCCGCTGGCAAATTTCAGGTGTATTTATATTTTGCGAATTTCTAATTGCATATACTAGGATAAATCTAAAATCAAGCGTTAAATATTTAATGACATCAAGTAGTCCAGCTCATGTAGTCCTCTTTAATCTTATATTTGAAAATTTCGTTCTAATTTTTTGTGATTTCTTTCATTCGAAACTAAGCATAGTTGGACCACTAATTTAAAAAGAAATAAAAAAAGCTAGATAAGTTTTGGAAATCGGAATTGGAAGGAAAGGAAAAAAGGAGTATTTGTAATTAGAGATTTGATAAGGTATACAAAATGCTTCTTACAGGTAATGAATGGATTTTTTTCTCAGACAATAATTTAATGACGATTAAGTAGGAAATATTTAATGTTAAGAAATTGTTAGTTACTGAAATAAATTAATTTGAAATCAATTTTTAAGAAACCTTATTTTAGCTTTTCAGAGCAGTGATTAATGGAAGTTTAGTTCTGATGCTAAAAGAAAATTTCCGCATCCGGCGGATGAAAACTGAACACTTAATATAAAATTTAAGAACTTGTTTCTAAATTCTATAGGAATATCACAACGCTTAGTTAAAAATGTAGAAAACATGTTTCATTTTTTTCTAATGCAAATAGTAGGCCTGTGATTTTTGAACTTTTTTGTGTTTGATGAGCTATTTCCATCTGGAAGGGGGTTGGACCGCGAGACTCGAGAAATTTTTAAAAGTGTCCCCTAGGCCAAAAAGTTAAAAAAAACCCAGTTTTAGAAGATTTTTAGACATTTTTTCCACAATTCTTTTCCAAAATAAGTAATTACTCATAAATATTCAAATGAAAATAAGAAATAAGAGCAATATTCGTAAAACCAGGATAAATTACTGTTATAACTAGATGGCAGTTCCACGGAAAACTGGCATTTTTTGTTTTCCCCCCAACAGCTTTATTTTATTTTACAACATATAAATTGAACAAGAAGTTCTTGACAGTTGGGATGGGAGCTACTTTCCCGTACATCGATATCGGCATTCTAGCATCTGATCAATATTCTATTAATTATCTGAAACTGAAAATTATGTCAAACATACCTTTATAGCACTTAAAGCTGATTTCTAAAAGCAAAATATACCCCTCTCATCAGATGAAATATACACGTAAAAAGTAAATGAACGAGTAAATAAAGTTTTGTCGCACCATTTAAAGAATGTAACTGTCATAGTTCTTCCGTAGAAAAATTCCACAATCGTTTTCAGAAAAAAAAATAAACAAACAAATAAAAGAACAACGAACATCAAAACACATTTTACCAAAGAAAGAAATAAAATCGTTCGTTAATAAAATGTCTCGAATTTCGTTTTCAATCCGTTGCCAGTTAATAAATATAAATAAAGAATAAAATGCTCTCGTGAATGAAAAATTTTTGTTATCAAAAAACATCGTCTGCCAAAAAAAAAAAACAATAATAATAAATTAAACAAAACAAATAAATAAATAAACAAAAAATCGTCTGCCCAGTCAGTCATTTTTTCTGAGCCCGCATTTCCGCCGTGTTTGCGGAGTCAGAGTCGGAATCAGAGTCCTCACAGAAGATTATTCAGAAAAGTACTTTACAATACATTATTTATCAAAATCATTTTCTTAAAGTTAGTTTGAAGGAAATCTGCCTTTAAGTTCAGAATCAACATTCAATTAAAATTTCCCCGTAGGCGCTCATGTTAAAAAATTTTCTGAACGGTTCATGATTGAACGAAAAATGGTTCAAATTGAAAAGTGAAATATGGGAATAAGTCTTTCCGAGATCTTTCGAACAAAGAAAAGTTTATTCAATTCGGACGGTTCACTTAAAAGTTATTGGGTGGGGAAAGGTTGTTTGAACGGTGCAATGTTGAACGAAAAAATGTTCAAATTGAAAATTTAAATACGGTAATGAAGTATCCTTGCCGAGATCTTTCGGACAAAAAAAAGTTTGTTTAAATCGGACTGTTCACTCAAAAGTTATTAGGGGTGGGAGCTTGTTTGAACGGTTCAATGTTGAACGAAAAATTGTTCAAATCGGAAATTTAAAAACGGGAGTGAAGTATTCTTGATAAGATCTTTCGAACAAAAAAAAGGTGATTCAAATCGGACTGTTCAGTACAAAGTTAGTATCGCGGGACAGGTTGTTTGAACGGTTCAAAGTTGAACCAAAAATTGTTCAAATCGAAAAATCAAATATGGGAATGAGCTGTACTCTCTGAGATCTTTCCAACAAAAAAAAGTTTATTCCATTCGGATGGTTCACTCAGAAGTTATTAGGTGGGGAAAGGTCGCTTGAACGGTTCAATGTTGAACGAAAAAATGTTCAAATTGAAAATTTAAATACGGTAATAATGTATCCTTGCCGAGATCTTTCGGACAAAAAAAGTTTGTTTAAATCGGACTGTTCAATCAAAAATTATTAGGGATGGGAGCTTGTTTGAACGGTTCAATGTTGAACGAAAAATTGTTCAAACCGAAAATGTAGATACGGAAATGAAGTATCCTTGAAAAGATCTTTCGAACAAAAAAAAGTTTGTTCAAATCGGGCTGTTCATTCAAAAGTTCAAAAAATTTAAGTTACAGTTTAAACTTTTTGAATCAATTACGAAAATACGAAAAAGAACGGTATAAAGTAGTTGTTTTTAGCTACAAAGTCTAAAGCGCCCCCTATCTGCAATTTTTGAAATTTAAGTTCATCAATTATTTTTCTAAAAAGTACTCACATTAAGAATAATTTTAGTAAAAAAAGCAAAAGAATCTACCCATTTTTCCGTCTTCTATAACCATTTGAAATTTTGAACCCTAAACTTCAGGCCAGGCTACCTAGAGGTTGCGGAAACTTTTACATAGGCAGCCTTAGTGCATCACGTTCAGAAAAAAAATAGCTTTAATTTGATATATGAGTCATGAGTGTACGCTATGAGTGTAGAAATACTACATTCATGTGACCTGTTTAGGCCAGGCTGCCTATAGGTTTCGGGCGCTTTTACATAGGCGGACATAGTGCATCACGTTCAGAAAAAAATCAGCTTTAATTTGACATATACGTCATGATTGTACGCTATGAGTGTAGATAAACTGCGGTGGGATCTTAGACTATATGGTTTTCTAGCCAAAACGGTCTTTTAAGGTGTCGACAGCTGATTGATAATTATTATTGGTCAAACTAAATCCTTTAATTGCGTCTGAAGCTATACCTTTCAAGTAAGAGCGTAAATAATTAAATTTGTCTACAATATCTGTGTTCGTATGGATGACAAACTCGAATTGATCCCAAAACCTTTGCCAATCCGATGAATCACCGTTAAATTTATCGATACCTAGCGGAGGTAAATTAATGTGCGGGGATTCAAATTTTCGAATTATGGCTCTTTCTTCTAAATTATTCAAAGTCGGAGTTGGCGCTATAAAATTGGAGCAAATTTCAAGTTTTGATTTGGCGCGTTTTACTTTTGATTGCCAAATTACTACGTTCGAATTGTATTCATCGCACTTTAAAACTTCCTCGTTCAAGTCTTTCAATTCTATCGTTTTTTAGATCTCAATATCATCAAGACCATTTAGCTCTTTTACTTTTAAATCTAATTCCGCCAAATGTTGATCTAAATCTTCTTTATTCATGTTACCTTCTTTTAATTTTAAATCAATCCTTTTAAATAGCTTTGTTGCTTGCGATCTTACCACAGTGCGCTTCGTCTTATTAATTGCATCCACTTTTAAAATATTGCAATTTTCCTTAATAAATTCTGCAACTTGCACAATTCGCAATCAATATCTTATAATTGAATAAATTTTATGTATCTTCTATTTTCAAAATTAAGGTAAGCAGTTTCAACTTACCTTGTCTTAAATTTGAAGAGGTTAGAACAGTGAGTTAATCAGATCAAATTTATGGCGAACTTGTCATCGCTTCATTTGTTCTTACCAAGCAGACAATGCTCACCCGTGGGCGCCAAATGTTACATCTGGGTAACACATTTTTATTATAAATTTTGGGCGTTTATCTACTCGGTATCTTAAAAATATTGAAGTGATGACGTTTTGGAAGAAGAGCTTATCTACTAATATTAAGTTTAAAAAACTATAACCCGGCTACAAAAAAATAAATAAATAAATAAATAAATAAATAAATAAATAAAAAATAAATAAATAAATAAAAGCACTGAAAGGGAAGAAACAAGGTAGGTGCTATTTAATATCATCGTCTTATTAAATAAAACAAGACGTTTGATTATCTTAGATTTACCTGTTTATTTAGCTCTACGACTTGAACCCTCTGCAAGTTCCACATTAACAACATAATTCAATTCAAATGCTGTAGTCGTGCGTTGTCAACTACAAAAAGCAAGCATTTAAACTTGATACGCAAGCAAACATATTAGTTTAATCTACATATATACAAGAATGGTAAATTAGGTTATAATGTTATTCTATCAAATTGTTTTTCTGTAGTTGACAACGCACGACTACAGCATTTGAATTGAATTATGTTGTTAATGTGGAACTTGCAGAGGGTTCAAGTCGTAGAACTAAGTACTAAACAGGTATAGCTAAGATATCAAACGTCTTGCTTTATTTAATAAGACGATGATATTAAATAGCACCTACCTTGTTTCTTACCTTTCAGTGCTTTTTTTTTTGTAGTCGGGTTATAGTTTTTTAAATTTGTTATTATTTCTGACTTTTTAGAGCTTTTTTGTAGTCGGGTTACAGGTTTTTAAAACTTTTTTATTTTACTCCACTGTATATTAGCAAATGAATACACAGGCCTACAAAGAAAAATTTTTTTTGGTGCCTAGGATTTTTGAGCGGATTTTAACTACATTTTTATTGCTGAATCTGAATATGCAAGCAGTTTTTCTGTATCAGCTCTAGATTTTTAGATAAATTCACTTATCTATCAATGCTTTTTTCTATGCAATACGCTCAAGTATGATTGTTGTAAAATTTATACAGGGACAGATTCTTGTAAAGTATTTTCCTTATTGTAGGTCTTATTTTGAAACCAATTGAATTTAAAATGATAATAATTATGAAATAACTAATTATTATTTAAAAAAATAATGATTATTTTAATTTATCTATATGTATAAAAATAAATATATGTATATTTGTTTGTTCCTTATACAAATCCACAGTTTTCGTCGGATTTTCATTAAACTTGGCACAGAGGTTCCTTGGTGCAGTAGAATTCATATGGGTGGGGCTTTGAAATATTTAAAAACTCCAAAAAGATCAAAATTCAAATTTTTCGTCTCAAAATGGCCTTTTCTTTCAAGTTTGAATAGTTAGAGTAATTGAGATATAAGCCTTCAAAAATACAAATTGAAAACACTTAACACATTTAAATACGAGTATTTTCCGACAAAGATTACGATTAACAATGAATTATCAATTCAAGGCTCACCTTTTTCATTTTAACATGAAATGAGTTAAAAACAATTACTGTTACAATTATTTGCATTCAACACTATTTGAACCACTATGTTGTATTAATAAGCACCCGGGCAACGCCGGATAATAACCCTAGTTTATTATAAAAGGAAGACTAACAATATAAGATATATACTGACTGGTTGACCTTGGTTGTTCCTTGTTTCTTGTGCATCTGGGATAGCAGAGACAAAACGCAACACTGGGTTAGAAAAGAGTGGCCTAGGACAGCAAACATGGATGTTGGGGAAAAGAATATCATCAATGATCCTTTACTTCCAAGAGAGAAAATCATCTTTCCACCACTGCATATCAAGCTGGGTCTAATGAAGCAGTTTGTAAAGGCTCTTGCTTTGCATATATAGGGGTAAAAATGCCTCAGCTGAGTGTGAAAAAAATTAAAGCAGGAATATTTGATGGCCCTCAAATAAGATTAAAGACCCTGGCTTCATAAATTCAATGATTAAGATTGAACAAAAAGCCTGGAATTCATTTGTTTCAGCTGTCCAAAAGTTTTTGGGTAAACATAAAGCTGAAAACTATGTTGAATTCGTCAATGGGGGAGATGCTGAATAATTTCAGATCACTTGGGTGTAACATCAGTAGAATGGTGCACTATTTACATAACCACTTAGAACGTTTTATTGATAATTTAGGAGACATTAGTGTGGTGAAAGATTTCACCAAGATATAAAATGCATGGGGGATTGCTATCGAGGAAGATGGGATGCAAACTTGATGGCAAATTACTGCTGAATTTTAAAACGCGGAATTGTTCTAAAATACGCTCAAGAATGTCACGCAAAAGAAGTGTCCGAATTGTTTAGTGAGTAACTGGTTTAAATGATGACTTTTTCTGTTTTCTTTTGTTCATTAATTGTTCAATTTGTTTTTTTAGAAACCACGGTTTTTTTTTTCAAATACTGTTATGTACAATTCACTAAAATGTTAACATCTTAAAAATTCAAGCTGATAGGCAAAAACTAAGAGCATATTTTAATTCATGGCATCAAATTTATAAGAAATCACCTGCAAAATCTTCGGCACCAAAACCACTGTTGACGAGTGATATACATTACAAAATTAAATGTACATTAAGAAAAAGTACGAAAAGTTATTTGGGTTATTTTTATTGAGCAATGTCAAAACTTCTCAGCCTTTCTAATTCCATCAAAGACGCTGAATCATGAGGTTTGCTTAAAAGTTTCCGTGGGTCCAGATCGCTTATAAATAAACCCTCCAATGTCCTTACCCTATTTAATGCGACGAATACTACTTAATGCGAGTTATAATTGCTTTTAACTAATTTCATGCTAAAATCTAGGCCAGCCTTAAAAACTGGAAATTCATTGTTGATTGCGACTTTTGTTTGAAATAAAAAACACAGTTAGATACGAAAATATCGGTAAAAAACGGTGCTTGTCTAGGAATAATCGATCTTTCCTCTTGTTAAATTCTAGTAAAAAGTAGCCTATGACACTCGAGACTCGAAAACGAATCGATTGGCATCTCATTCATCAAAATCAGATGAATCTTTTAGGAGCTACGGTGGAACATCCTTAACCACAAACATAGCCAGACTGCTAAAAACATAACCCTTCCTTTAGGCTTTTCCTTTAGTAGGATAAAAAGAGGTTTATTTACACTATTTCCAATTTAAAGAAAAATTCTTTCAGAAATGGCCAAAAAGTTTTACAATCTACTTCATATTAAAATTTTACCATCTCTTTCTATTTTTCTATTGTTACCAAACTCAAATTATGTCGCCTCGAGGTGGAAAGGATGATCTTGTCTTATTTTCAATAATATCTTCATGTAAAATATCCTGGAACCGAATACTCCCAGTGCCATAGACGCAATGTTAAAGATCCCGC